>JAODTK010000152.1:0-52377 GCA_026419785.1 Sclerodactyla briareus | reverse complement strand
GCCTGTACTCATGTGGTTGAGATATTCTCCCTGGGTTAAGTTCAGGTTCGGAGTTTGATTATCGCATTTGTTCTCCAAGACATATGCCAGCACAGAGAATCGAAGATATTGAAGGATTCAACAATGGGCCAGAGGTTACGCACTTATTGTCGGCTCATGCAAAAATCTTTTCACCCAGGCACAAGGAATGTTTTAGTTTAGTGAAAAGGACAAGAGAAGAAAAACCAATATGCTAAGAATTCGCCCACAATCATGAAGAGTTAAATCAAGACTGATTCTTGAATGCATTCACGCTCTTAGACAGAACAAAACTCTTCAGGAAGGCTATTCTAGTCATTAATAACTCTCTGGAAAAAGAAGAAATTTTCCAAATGTCCAATTTACAGGTTACCACGAGCTGAGACATGACCACTAGTGGTGGGAACTTTGGAAAACTCAAGGAATAGTGGAAGGAAAGGCCCCGAATCCATGCACAATTCAAAAAACCTGAATTCAAATCACCTCGAATTCGTCTCAGCTCCATTTAAGATAGAACCGAGACGCCTAATCTCACCTGTAAAGGTAAATCCTAAGACAGTGAATTAATCAAGTGGCCCTCCGCTGAACGTTTTCAATTACCCGGTGTGTCTTCGAGAGATATGATTCCAGACTTGAAAAGAATACTCCAGATGAGATATCAGCAACTTCCTAAACAACCTGACAACAAATCTTATCAAGTGAACTGAAGTGGCGTCTAATAAAGCCAATAATCAGTGACATTACCTCGCAGCGTAGCACACCGCTGAAAGGTCTAAAGTGGAATCAACCTGAACACCGAGATCCTCTTGATGTCACCTGGATGAATAGTTGCCCATTTAACTTGAAAGAAGCGTTGGATTGTGAACCCAAGGTAATGACGGCAAACGTCTCTCTCTACGAAGTGTGCCAACCACTCGTTGTGTGTTCTTCATTTTTCTGGGTTAGCCATTAACCAGAAGGGTCCGGTATCGTGGGGGCTTCTCGAAATTGCGGGTAGGCATAGGGAGGGGAACAGAAGGCAGGTGTGTGCGTTTGTCATCGGGTGTGACGTGGTACTCGGACTAATGGGTACGGTGCAAGAAGGAAGCGTCCGTGGGTTATCAGATGCCTCAACCACAATGTGTGAGCATCTTAGGAAATAGCGAAAATCGGGGGGTGGACCGTTTTTAATGGTGGTATATATATATATATATATATATATATATATATATATGATGTTTTCTCCTATTTTATTTCCTTATTTTAGATTGGATGACTATGCCTATTACGCTTTTCCATTCAGTTACGTGAATAATGATATGAACAATGGTATTATATCAGAAAATAAGGTACATGAACAGAATCCTTTGAAGGATTTTCTCGACCATTTAAACAAAATTGCCAAATTCTGCTGACAAGGAATTTTACAAACATTCCCTCATGCGGGCTGTGTGAAACAATAAAATTACAGCAAATAGAGAGAATTTGTTCAGTTTCAAGAAGCTGGGTTGTTCAGACATGCGCACTAGTCAATATGAACTAGTTTAGTCACTCACATTTTCCTCCTAAAGCTTCGATAAGTCTTGACACACAGACTGTATATTCTGATATAAGTTACATGTAGTGATGTCAGTGTAGACATCCATTGATCCAATTGACTTACACAAAAATTGCTCCGGTTAGGGGGTCCGTAAATCATTGTGTGCTCTACTTGGGGGGGGCCAAGTACCATTCATGTGAAAAACATAGAGGCGTAGCACAAATTGGCGCTTACAAGTACATTACATCGCCCTGAATACTGGTTTAGATAGAGCAGCTCGAAAGTAGCAGGACGACCTTTTCTCAACGTGATTCGTCCGAACACCAATTTACTCCAAATCTCCGGTAGCAGGTCAAATAGTGAGAATCAGGACCTGGATTCCCACCAAACTCACCATTCGTACTTTCCAATATTCACTTTTCACTTGCAGGCAAAGACAAACCCATTCGGATATGATAGTAACAGAATGTGTTTCAAAAGTTTTTGACATGACACTATTATCTCACTCGGAAATATCACTTATGGGCGTTCGCTGCCTTCCATTGCCCGGTTAGAACATAGGACGTGCTGGACGGGCAGGGAATACAATCCAACTGTACCCATCTATCTATCCATCTATCTATCCATCTGTCCCCATATATTTATCCCATCTATATCCTATCTATCGTCTGTCTGTCTGTCTGTTGACTGTGTCGGTCGGCCTATCATCGACCCTGGGTCGTAAAAATTGTACTTAATAAATAGATTGCGATCCATCGTCTGAAGGGTGATCAATACCAAAAAAAAAAATGCACCATCGCTTGTTTCATTAGATCCCTGCGGTGTCTACGATATTGATAATCTCTACTGACAGGGTTCCTCCGAAAGTTGCAAAATTTGCCAAGGGTAGAGAGACGAGGGATTCACCCGCATTCTCATCCCTGCCAATTTCTCAAACCCCAAAAATAGGTTCTAAACGCGTCATTGTGGGAGCGAAGACCCAATTGGGGTTGTGAGTCCCTCGAGGATAAGCAAAATAGCAATACTTCATGTAATGACTATAAAATATACACGAATATATATCTTTCGAATATACCATACTTTGATCTAATCAGTTTTTGAAAGGTGAGTGCTTCCCACGACGAACCGATTCCGGAAATTGAACAACAATTCGAGAGGGTGTGGTATGCCACAACGATGTGCTGCCCAGGCGCCAAAGTTTACTGATGCTCTGTCCCTATTTCGCCTGGGAAAAATGCCAACTCACAAACAAACAAAATATTATTACGGAATGTCCTCCAATAATGAAGGAAATAAAACACATAAAATACATATAGAGTTATATCGTAATGCAATGAGCGTAGTAGAGACATCTTAATATATATAATTTATGATAGGAGCCGGCACAGCGAACATACGTTGCAATGTAGTGAGGATCGGTACTCCATTACCTCCCCACATCTGATACGAAAGTACGGGGGTCTACCTCGCATAATGCTAGATGACATGCAAGCAAATTCGTATCCAGGCGGAGCGTTGTTGATAACACGGAAGATAAAACGAATCATTTTCTGATTCAGCATGTAACTAATTTAATGCGAAAAATATACGTTGAATCACTTCCATGTTCAACCAACAGAACTATTGTAATCTCGCTTGGTACTGGGGTTTAGATTAGAGTTTTTTCGGTCTTCTTTCAAATCATCATACGACACGATGTGATGGGGCGGAATCCCTATTTTAATCTTGAACATCGCTCTGTGAAAAAAAAAAAAAAAAAAAAAAAATCCTAGGAGGGAGGAATTCCATCCGCATGAACTTCCTGACGCAAAAACTGTGTTGAAACCTAGAGTGGCCAACTGAACTGCCTTAAACTACTGAATAACGTTTGTTATACGGTATTCGAAACCTCGTGGCTAAAATTCAGTCCCTCAGTGACCTGTACTAGTGAGTGACCACGTAGTGAAACATTGAATGGAAGTCCCCGTAAAATGAGACATGTGCAAGCGTGTGAACCGCCGACGTGTATATCTCCGCCTTTGAGCAATCATTGGACAGAAGTATATACACACCATAAGACCTCCATTTTGGCAGAGAAACTAAGATCTTCATCCACCAAAGTTATGTTGTAATATATGGAAGTTACAAAAAAGTCACATAAATGATGCGAATTTGACCCATGATCTGAAAGACCGCTAAAACTTCCAGGGTCGCGGGAAAAATTATGTCGAGATCCGATCTAACATAGTTCCCCGAAAGGATATCGGACGATGTCACAAGGGAAAATTGTCATGGGGTGGATTCCTAGTAGAAAAAACCTTGTGACTACAACAATCTCGTTGCGACTAGGGGATTCATTGGAAGGCAGGAATTGAAGGAAACGTGGCTTAAGATGACGCGAAAGAATGGCTCAACTAGTTAAATCTCGATTCACCAAATAACTTCAACATGTATAGACAGTAGTACGAAAATAGGTGATGTTAAAGAAAGATGGCAATATACAAAACAGAGGATTCAAAGTGTTTTGGCCAACCACTAAATACGACTCTACAGCCTGCCAAATCTATATGAATCAAAGATGCCACCGCATGGCTAAAGCGTCGTCCATTGCTACAGGAGCTCTCTCGGGGTAAGGCCGTATAGTCAGCTTCCCCTCTCTACAGCTCAGCTATCACCCTAGGGAAGTATGCAGCCGGAGTATCTCTGGATCTATCCACCATTTCCAGCACGATTTTAGCACGGCATCAGCCAAGATGGGACCCAGTAATGGCCACACCCATAGAGTTAATTTTCGGGGGCCAGATTAGAAAAATACCACTTACTTATTTCTGTCCTTCCATCTTTATAACCACAACGCAAGTTTCTAAATGGCAAATTCATTCAATAATACCGAATATGTTTTTAAAAATGAATGCAATGCGGTGTGGTGAATAACTAAATAAAAAATATAAATAGATGGCTCAAGTGAACGATATTATGAATGCCTTGAATCAGTGGTGTATCGACAAAGAGTCGCGAGCCACTTATTTCAAGAAACAATCAACCTTCATTGTTATCCAGGTATGATGTGAGCTCGCTTGCTTAGAACCCACAACCAAAGAGGCCCCCCCTTCGAGGCGATACTACAAAAAATAGACAGTGTGGCTAAGATAAGAGCTTCGACAGGTAGGTAACGGGAAACCTGTGCTATTTACACCAGGGACAACAAATCAATAGGATCAACAAGTTGTGGAATTTGTCGAGTTCCCTCTCATATTTTTGTCATACTTCTTGCCCTAGGGAAAAGCCATAAATTTTTTTTTTCGACAATTCATACCGGTCCTTTTTTTTTTGGTTGTGAATTTAGATAGTATATGGCAAATACGACTGGCTGGGTTTGTGACTGAATTTCCAATGTACATAAACTGGATGCTATATCTTTTGTAGGATGGTGTGGGGGTTATACGTAGCAATATAAAATACGCTACTATGATCGAATATCGAACAATTATAAACGTAATATTAGCAAAGTGATAGATATAAACATAATTACCTTATGCAATTAGATTTATTGCCATGTACCGTATGGTAATTCGTTAGTGGGTCAGCGTTGGCTTTTGCAATTTATGTATATCGGTATAAAGGTTCCTATGAAATTTTCAACAAATTGAAACTTCTCGAGAAAAAAAAAAAAAATGTGTTGGTACACTGTTAGAAAATCATTCCACTATTTAATTCCATCATGAAGGTAATTGTAGGGGATGTAGAGTAGCATTCCTTGCTGGTATTTAAGCTCTATATTATTTAAATCGAGGTTTTAAAGGGACTAATATACCGCGGAAAGTTAGATGAGTTATAAAAACGCAATGCAACTGTAATCGCTAGACATGCGCCTGATGGGTATTATGTTCTGGGGATAGAGACGGTAATTGAATACTGATAATTCAAAGCACTTTGTACAGTTGCACTCAATTGTTATATCTGTTCGGGTGATTCCGAGTGGTTACATGTGCGGGGGCTCCATAAAGGGCCAAGTTAGCGATGGCCATGGATAGGAAAGGTGAACGTTGTTTTCATAAACCATGTTCGAGTGTAGAGGTGGATATGATTCTATTGGGGTTGAATTCGTCCCGATAATATGGAACGAGCAATGGGTGGCAACATTACCGCCATACCAATGGGGACGTAAATGCCGCATCCAGCGGATTAGATTCTATTGAATATAGTACGACATTAAAGCCCAATTAACGTCCGTGTACATGCGTGCTGCATTTCTATAGTCTTTTAGCATTATTATACAGGTCGTTGTTTCTTTATTCGCCTATATGTTACAAACTATCAAGTCATACTGCACCCCGCATCTGCAAACCCATGGAATATAACCTCAGAACTCAAGGCTAAGATTACATAGGTGCGGAACGGGTAGCGGTAGGAATGTGAATCGCATCTTGTTAGGGAAAATCAAATGTATGCTGATCGTGAATACCGGAAAATGCAGGTGCTCGATTCATATGGACAATCTTGCTGCATACTGAGAAATCCACGGAATGAGTTAGCGATTAAACTGTACCTGCCCCATGGTGGCGTTCATACTTAGCGCCTCCGATACATGTGTGTTTGCTTTACGTTTGGCTATTATTGATATATTGCCCTATTAGCTATCTATCTATCTCGCAAATGAGCTCGCATATCCATACACTTTGACCGGTTGCGCACTTCTGAATCTGACGTACGCGTTCTGCCTCTTTTCATCCTCGTTCCACGGATGTTCCACATCTCCGTGCATAAAGAATCGCATTCAGTGAACAATTACCCATTAATTTTATCTCAGGTAAAAATGAGAACCTAGTTTGATCAAGGTAGTGCGTGTACGAGGTGACGTCAAGGCTAATTGCCTCATAAAACATGCGAAACTTCCAGCAGAAGCCACAAGGTGCCGTGAACAAGTGATCCCTATTTTCTATCTACGAGTGTCTCAATATTTGTTTTTAGAATGTGTGCGAATGCTGGCCGCTCATTAAGACCGTAATGATTAATAAAGACCAAGACAATTATTGTAATGCGACTATGACAAATGGTTCATATTTGCAGAAACATCGGAGGTATAAGACCAAGCCAGAGAAACTCGCCTATTCATCAACGCGACTACATATAGAAAGACTATATAGAAAATATAAGACCGCGGGAATCCAACATCACAAAAACAAGAGCTGAGCAAGACGCAATAGGTCTTGTTAACATAGTAATATCGCTGACGTCGCTCTAAAGAATGACTATTCACGGTGGTGAGTACTCGAATACTTAAACATATCCCAGTGCCGAAATAGCAGAAATAACAGATATTCATAATAAGGAATCGGCATTTGTACATGTATAGCTGAATTCAATTCAGCCTATGTGTCTACCTATTGCGGCAAACAGTTTTAGCTCACTTCCAGGTTGGCAGAAGATAGTAGCCTAGAGTAGCGTACAAAATATCTAGTCGGTTAGACAGCCCCTCCTAGAGGAATTTCGAAAAAAAAGCACCGAACTTCCCCGACAACGTGAATGTGTTACCAGCAGATATGACAATAATAGGTCTACATGTGAGATTAGTGGGCGACCTTGAGCGCTGGTTTGCCCAGAAACAGGTCATGAAAATGGACGCATATTTAATATCGTACCGATCAATGTTAAAAACATCCATGCCGCTATTGCGGTGAAGTTACCGTAATTTCAGTCTGCTTCGAGCCAACCTGGATCACAGCGTGGCTCGTGGTCTTGTATGTGCTTAGATCAATCCAAGCCAGTGATGTGCATGATTGGAAGGTATTTACGGAATGGCTAGTGGCCACTGTATTGTAAGCCATTATATTCTATTCCATATTATGTTATGGAGAGGGATTGGATCAGTGATTAGGGTTATTGTTAGTCCAGCTCCGGTTTTTTTTTTTTTTTTTCGAGACATGCACATCGGCCCAGCCCAAACTAAGTAAAAGTGTTTATAGCCAACCACAAAATGAACTCTAATTGTCCCGCTCCAGTTTAAATGGTCTGCCTTCAACCGCTTACAGGAACATACCTTATTAAGAAAACATAACACCTCCAAACTTCGCAACATCTACGTGTAATAAGGTAAACCCTTCCTTATTTCATATCCACATCCTACGGAGTTATTGGTTTAATTTTAATTATAAAATAAATTATATAAATATATATATATATATATATATTATATATTAATATCCTCTATATATAGATATATAATATATATATTATATATATAATATATAATATATTATATATATATATAGATATATAATATATTATAACTATGTTGCAGAAATGAATGTTCAATGAACTTCCCGGAAAGAGAGTCATCAGTTTTACAGTGTTATACGAGTCTAATGAAAAACAATTACAAAAGATTCTATTTCAATAAAGTCTATACTTAACAAATATGGTGCGAAGTATAGAACTTACAGAAAAAAAGTTCCATCTAAAAATGTTGTCTCAAATTTGTACAGGAGTTGTTGCACGATCTTGTAGTGGCCACAGGGCGACATTCCATGGAAATAAGATGGACCCAGTGGTAGTTATTTCTAGTAAAAAATATATATTGAACACAATCAAATTATACGATCTGAGTGATTTGAAGTCTAGATCAACCAGTGTAAAACAATCAGTGCCAATTTGGGAATATGAGTACATGTAAACTTTTACGACTGAAATTCATACAAACATACCAATTATGACCTATCCATATTCCTAATCATATTTCACAAACATTCCATATTCCCCGTTAACAAGGAAGATTGAGACGCCAACAAAAAGTGGTCTAACACTATATTATGTCTTTCAAAGCCTCCATGAAACAGTAGTTGTCAGTACCTGAAATACTGGAGCCAAAAACAAGACTCTGCATGTGAGCACTCCCACTGATACTAGGTCATCAATTTAGTTCACTATTTTCTTTATGGCGAAGTCGGGGGGGAAAATTACAGTCATGCCGCGTGTGTGTGTTTGGTGACGCCTTGCTGTTTGGGGGTCAGGTCAGAGATCATCTGAGGTCACCAAGATACAAAAGTCTGAAAAACCTGGACACACGATAAGTCCAAAATGGTTGGTTAGATCAAGTGAAATTTGGTGTATATCGTCTTATGAGGGAATACAGCAACACGTGCTTTACCCCAGGTTAAGGTCGGGTGGTTTTGGTGATGAAAATAATTGTGAAAAGTCGATATTTCGGCACATTTGGCTGTAAACAATCTTGTTATCTGAGTTTCCCTGATGAGTAGAGGAACCCTATTGTTCTTTGTTGGTCAAACAGAAGTCAAAGTGACAAGTGTTTGTCAACACGATTCAAGTCCAGAAGGTTGGTCTGAACAGTTTCGCGATTCGGTGTGCAGAATCTTATAGGGGCGTATAGAACTCTATGGAATTTGGGTAGAGGCTGGTCCTTTTCATCAGAAAATAACCATTTGTGGAAACTTCAATATTTTTGGCCGAAGTAGCTCATCATTATTATATTGTAGTATATTATCACATGATATTATTAATATATTATTAATATTATTATGATCAATATACCTTTGAGTCCGGATCAAAATCAAATATTCTTGTCGTATTATCTTCCAAACATGACTACGAACTTGAAAGACGCAATGAGACTTATCAAGTAACTCAAGTGACTCCGCTATTGAAGTGAGTGTTAGTACTGATTAGTGAGTGATGATGAAAAGGACTCACAGATTCTCACAAAACTAGTAGCAAAGTTCGGGAACAAAAACTAGATAACAGGGGGGTCAGGCGAATGAAGCAACTTAAAAAGAAAAAAAGGAAAAGCCTCATCACGTTTTTTTTCGTGTTTATCAGTAGTGGGACACGGTTGCTTCTTTAGGAGAGATAACAGCAGTAAAGACAATTTTTGTTGGTTTACTCTACAGGGAAAGCAAGGCCACAGCCTTGGCTGTAGTAATGACGAAGTAATTTATATAATTATTAGTTCCTCAAATGTGAGCTTGTCGCACACCATGGGTCGTTGGACTGTGAGTCACTGGAGTGGCCCAGCAGTGAGTCATGGGTCAGTTGTTCACTTTTTCCAGCAGAGTGTGCCAGAGTGTGGTCTTTAATCTAAGTTTTTAGTGACAGAGGGGTGGGTCATTGCACCCGATAGATGAATACTGACTCGCCTTGTCGCGGGTGATAAATGTGCATATGCAACATGCGAGTCCATAGGAGGAAGGCTATAGGCCCATATAGTGAATTTCTTGCGATTGCCCTAGAAATCTCCACGGATCACTACAGAAACAAGAGGTTCATGCATAATATTGTCGCAGCAGTGTGTTTTATTTATCGTTTTGCACTCAGTATGTTGCAACCATCCTGGTATAGAGGAAAAATGAAATGTCTAGTGAACAGATAACAACAGCAAAATCTTGCCAGCCGTCCCATAAGTGCGTTCCTTGAATTCGAACACGAATCAGTGGACCAATTCAAATTCATTGGGCTGGGTTGGATCATGTCTATCAAAGAACTATGATCCTGTAATATGCAATCAGACACAATGACTGGATCCTACTTTAAATATTATCAGCATCTCGTTAGACACATTTTCCTAGTATTCAAATATTTTAAAAGGAAAGCCTTCGGCACGAGATACTAGCGTCAACCACTACAAGCTTCTATTAGGCCAGTGACGAGGATTCAGGCCATTAGCGGACTTTCACATCGCATGACTAAAAAATTGTGCTCCTGTCTTTTGGTGAATGTGCTTTTTTGTCACTGGCCAAATTCAAGTACCAACACTGTTTGTATTATACATTCCCCACTGTTAACGAAACCTAATGGTTCTCTGGCCAGTGATGCTACCCTAAAGGTAATATGTTTGCGCGTTATTCTTCCTCTGATTCCAACAATCGAGTGAGGCCCATCCTCCTCCTCCTTATGCCAGCTCCATGAGGATTTTATACTGGGCATCAAACCCGCCACCCGCGTGGTTCGTCAAACTTCTGTTCTGATAGACAAAAATCTGCTTATGACTGGAGGATGTGATTCGAAGCCAAACGTATATTTCCATGGCTGATTCAGGTTGTCCTACGCAGTTTGCTTAAACTAATATTACTGGTATGGAAATCACCAGTAAATTGTACAGGAACTCTGCTCGTGAAAGTCTAGCGCAATCGATGTCCCAGAAAGTTATGAGTATCAATCTGGGGATGGGGCTTCGCCATGGCTATCGTGTCCAGCATCTATACAGAGAAGGGGTTTCCGCCTTATCAACAATCGGACTAACGCCACTGCTAATCTTCAACCCCTATCACCCATTCGATCCTCTCTCTGCCTTCTTTACTGTAACTTTCATGCTCAGTGCTCCTCCGAACTCCGAGAAGCTTCTATGAACCACTCGCACGAAGTTACTGCCGTACTGTTCCACTTTTGCGTGCATTTTTTTTTTTTTTTTTTGCGGCAGCTCGCTCCCTGCTGTCCTCGAAGTTGCGCGTGACAGTGATTCCATTCCCCAAGATTCCCTCGTTCTACAATCTCCAGATGTTAGAGTGCAGAATAAAAGGATGGACCTTTCCTAGTTCTCAATTACGAGCGTGCCCTCTTTCTCATGTCAATGAAGGAACGGATTTGTTGTTTGATCAAACAAAACTTCCATGGTAATCCAAGCCATCTGGTTGAGGTAGGAGCCATTTACCATCAAAAACAAAAATGGTAAACACCCCTGGATGACCCCCGACAACTTCCTGAAAACACTCCTATAACCATTGGACAATAGTAATCTAATTACATTCAATCAAATTTATTATGTTGAGGAGAGGATCTGCCCAATACCTTCACGGTTATCCAATTTTGACTGAAGGCGAGCACTTTTGCCGGTTTCACAACAATCAGACAGACCGACAGACAGGAGGACCATGCTCGATGACAATAGCTCACCAGGTTGAGCTTAGGGGAGCTGAATTATGCAATATATTGTCCTCAACAACCACCTTCTTATATCTATCAGGAGATGAAAAGGTCTTGCAAAACCCGGCTAATACTAGACAAGTCCCTTTAGAAGAACTTCCCACAGTTGATCAAAACACAAGTTTGCACTGACTTACTTACTGACGATATACTGCACCTGGTAACGAATGAAATTGATATTGGGTTGTGGTTGAACAAAAGACGACCTCAAATGAGTGATTCACTCATGAATTGTGGGACGACAAGCCCTCACCTTTGTGTTTTTGCATTCTCATATAGTACATTTCAGCCACACACAAGTATGTGTTGGCGCTATAAACCGATAGGCCATAAATAACTGGAACATTTCACACTTACACGCCAACCAGAAACTCAAGCCGGGGTGGCATTAGGCCTGGCTGAGTTACCCATACTTAACACGCAGTGAAGTTTGGGAGGAAGAAGCAAGACGAGTTCCGATAATGCTGGATAGCCGCCGTCTGTGAAAAACAAGGAAATTATGTTAAAAAAATAGTTAGATACTAAGAACACAAAATTAAAAGCTACATACCCATCTTTGTTTTATGACATTTGTTAGGATGGAAGCTCCCACTAATTAGATTTACGGCAGGCAGGTCAATATGCTTCCCAATTAGCTCTAATTTGTTTTCAATTCATAACGTGAAACGTCTGTACTTAATAAAATATATAAATAATAATATACATCGAATATATACCATGTAATCACCGTCATTTTACTCAGTACTGCTGTTTATTTCTTACTATGCGGTGCTTCCACCCACATTCGAGAGCACATTCGCATATCTTGTGAACCAGTCCTTCGGACCATCAGCTTGGGCAGCATTCAAACAACATTATCTAACAAAATGACAGGCTTACAACTCGCAGATGGTAATAACAATTGATTCACCGGAAGTGACTATCTGCTATTGAGTATGATGCTAGGCTTGATAATAAAAGTAGATTACAAATATGTAACGACTCACATGACTACACCAAAAAGGTGTAACAAAGAGTGGAACAAACAATTGACATTAACTGACAGGGTCAGCGAAAAAGAGAGCAGCTTAAGAAACAAAAGATGGAAGGATCATCACGTTGGCCACTGAAGTAGACGAGGGCGATTTACGAGCCCATGCTCACGGAGTATTTACAAAATTGTTTTGAGGCAATTATCCAAGCATATGGTCATCTGGCTGTTCTCGCTGGGGAGGAGGTTAAGCATTTACCCGGGCCAGTTAATGGTGCAGACTGGGTTCTCGATATCGGTCGCTGCGGAAAATTCAAAACAGTCACACGAGACAGGGCTGTCCACAGCGTATATACCAGTAGTGAGTGAAGTGAGTGTAGCGATGGTTATACCGACTTACCCAATGAGCGGTTCACGGAACTACTGTGTATAGAATCGATACTATGTTCCAAGGTCACTATTAGCAACAGATGAATCGGATAAGGAAGGCATATAGCAACAGGACACCATTGAATTATTCAGGGCTTCAGCGTGCCATCATCAGAACTAAAACTAAATCTTCTGTCGGCATTCTCTGTGGTCTTAGGCCAGGAAAGCACGAGTTGGTAATAAAAACGCAGGGGTGTGCTTTAGGAGGGGCACGAGTTTTTATTAGAATGATTACATTTTTTATTGAAACACATTAGAATGCAACCATGATAAGGGGTAGGCGTTATTCCAATTCCAAATCAATGCCAGATTATTCCATGACTCAAATTACACCATAGTGACGGCAAGTCTCTTTTTGAACTCTGTTCAGTGGGGAAAAAAAAAAAAAATATACGAGGTGTGTGGTGTCACAGTACGTACATCCCAGTAAACAGCTTCTTGAGTCTCAAAATGGACCAAACAGTAGCTCTAATCCACTACCCGATCCTTTATACACATGAATTATTCCGGCGGCCACCAAGCACATCAATGACATGGAGAACATATACACTGCCCCATCATCTCGGATATATGGTCTACCTAACTCTTGGCAGACAGGGAGTTGAACGCCATTCCAGCCTTTAGTCTTTGTCAGTACTTAAGGATTCATCATTTCTTCCGACCATGTCCTTCGTCCTTTCACGTCCTACTTGGACAACTCAACTCATTCACACAATGTTTGTGTATATACGGTGAAAGACCTGCACAACTGTCAGAGGCGTCGCTAGCGGGGTGTAGGTTTATTAACCCCCCACCACACGCTTTCCACCATCACCCATCCCCACGCTCGCCACAGGCTAGTCGGCAAATGATGTCCAGTAGTCAACATGAGGGAAATTGCACAACAATAAAAAGTAGTGAAAGATGAAGAAAAAAAACCAACCTTTTACATTCAACATCAATCCCGAATATATCAGGCACAAAACGCCTGGATTGAACTTCTCCTGATAATCTATGGGGTGGTTATAGAACAAATAATGTTTCGTTTATGCCCCAGTCGGCAAATTGAGATAGCAACTGAAATGAAGGGGTTAATGTACACCGGGGGCGGTTGGTGTAGGTAATGACCTTAAAGGAGAGGAGGAAAGTTTTGAAAAGGAGGAAACTTTCAACACATTTCAACCATGGAAAAGTCCAAAGATTTCTGCTCAAAATGCCTGGCCTGGGGGCATCTCCGGCCAATTATGTTAGTTGGTTTATAGACTAAAATTAGCTCTTTACAAATGGGCTAGGTTAAAAAAAAAAAAAGAGGAATAATATTGAAATAAAAAAACTTTTGAATATTAATTTTATTTGTTTATTTTTTTCAAAATTCTACATCAATACAACGATAATGAACGATAATTGATCGCGCCTCAGTCGGCAAATTGAAAGAACTCTCTCACAAATCGACTCAACTTTTATCCAGTCGTGTGTAAAATTTAAGTTGAGCATGGATGGATTGAGGGACCAAACCTTCTTGAATGAATGCCATTACAATCGAGGCTGAACGTTCAGTCACTAAATTGTGAAAGTCGACTGATGACTTATTCGTCCAGGTGTATTATTCAACTGATGTTTAGTCAAAAACGGCTGTGAAAAATGTTAGTCCTTGTCGACTCCTCGGGACTGAGAAAAATTAATTTCAAAAGGGAGAATTGAGAGGCGCAGGTAAAATAGAGTAAAAATTTGACCATCGATAGTGCAGTATGGGAATCATAGAAATTTCACTTCAGTGCCATGAGCCTAAAATATACTGGGAAGAGCCGTTTCCTGCCAACGGGGGGATTGTGGAACCAATAATTTCTGTACGATTACGAGCCACCGTAGTCGCGCTCGGCCTTAGATAGTCCACCCTACTGCCCCCCCCCCCCCCCACCCCTCATCACGTAGTTGCCCCAGAATGCAACGTTCCAGCGACCCTGCCCACCTATGTTAGATGCAACTTAACCCTTAAAGCCATTTTTGATTGCCAGCTTTGTAGGTCTGAGGGTCACTTTCGAAGCTCTGTGCCATTCTCTGGTGGCACGGAGCATGGCAGTCTTTAATCAAATTCAAAGTATTTACCAGTAATGCTACCGTGATGCCTGGCTGCTGTCACTTGTTGGGAGGCGGTGCAATTTTATTTGGATTTTCATCTATATACGAAGACGGGATTAGTCGGCAAACCGATGATAGTTGGCGAAAAAGACGGGACACAACACTCTCCCTTCCCCAAAAGAATTATCTGCCGACGCCGCTGAAAGAATGCAACATCGTCCCCCGGTCACTTGTGCCTATAGTCAGTAGTTGATAGGAAGAAGAGTACATAACTACACATTGAGCAGTAGATTACTCTAAACACAGTAGCATTACTCTTAAATACAGTAGATTACTCTAAACTGATCCACAACCTTTCGTCTAACCAAACAAAAGCGTGGAAAATTGTCTTGAGTCCATCTAATTCCTGTTGATGACCCCAGGAGAAGCCGGACCGAGTCGAAGATACCCATGTTTCATGCGAGGTCGAGGATTTTTAATCGACTAGCCAAAGTGCATAATTTTTTCAAAGTGTTTCGCGCCAAAGGCGTTTTTCGTCCAGGCGTTGTGGGCTAAAAAATGCGATCATGCGATGTAAGGCTTCAAATCATTTTTGTCCACTCTGAATCATTTTCAGAAGCCGTGCGGAGCAGGAATGCCCCCCCCCCCCCAGATTACTCCCTGCACGATCGACCAAAATTCCGGTGCGAAAACTTCGTGGACACTTTGTAAAGATGAGGCAAAGCTGAACTTTTTTGCACGGCACCCTTTTCTGATTAAAATGCCGGAAAAACATGCAACAAAAAAGAAAATCGCGCCGGTAGTAGTTTCCTGACTGCACTTGAAAAAGTCTGAGTACATATTTTCGGCTCAAAATTGGGAATGGTCCCGTACGCCTATGGCATTTCCTTTCGATCCCACAGGGACCGTTCGGTAGACCACAGGATCCCCACGCAAAAATAAAGCCGAGTAGGAAAGGTAATAAAAAAAGACCATGTGTGCTATTCGGTAAATCAACTAGTATGCCCAATGCAACTTTTGGTCTGCATTTAATCCAAATCACACAAGTAGATGAGTGCTTTTTTGAGCCTTGGCAAGTGCCGTTCGTTTTGTTTTATTGGGAAAAAGATCTGGAGGGTATGAAATACTGAAATTTTCTTCGTACGCTCCACGCCACGCCAAACGATGTGGTGGAGCTCCGGTTTTAATGGTTTAATTTGCATTCGAATGTGTCCCCCCCCCCTCACTTTTCGAAACGGATAGACGCCCCTGTCTCCATACCTGCATCTGATGTAGTTGTAGTCACCTTCAGAACCTTCAGAAAGTTATACTGCATGAAATCGCCTGCATAGCTGTCACAAAATCTAGAGCACGCTTCAGTACTGATGTAGGTGTAGATGTGATAAGTTTGAACCATGTCAGTATACCCGAGCGCACACAGAAGAAGAATGTCAGTTCATGATATGCAGTAGCTAACCGCAAGTGCTGTGACATCGTAAATTACAACGATAGTATAATAACATCATTCATACTGGTCACTGTTATATGATCGAAAACCAATTCTCCCTACTCCTTGTATCTTTGCCAGAAACTGTGAAGACATTTAAGAGAAAACGCCATCAATTTTATATATTATTATTTGGCTCTATGTAAAACGGAATAAGGCGCGGAATGCGCCAAAATTTAGGCGAGATTTAACTCGTTCTGACACGTATATTCAAGCAGAATGACGACCAAGAATCATGGTGCTGTCTACGTTTTCAGGGCCACTAAGGAGTATCGAGTCATTATTATGGATCGAGACGGGCAGGAATAATGAGTGATGAAGTCATTTTTATGAATCGGAATAGGCAGAATAACGAGGAACTAAGTCATTATTATGAATTGAGAGAGGAGGAATTAGGACCAGCTAAGTCATTATGACGAAAAGGGACCAGTTGCGCGTTTGTAGTGTTCAAGGATAGCAGCTTGTTTAAAATAGGCCTATTCAGGAAAGTGTTTTAGAGGGCGGTATTACTTAGCTGCGCCTCTCTTGATACAAACTTCAAGTCTTATCTTGCTCCTCCGGATGATATTTTGCCTGATATTATGTAAGTGAGTGAGTGCATGCATGGGAAATGGGTTACTACATAGGCCATCCCCAATTATAATCCTATCAGGCAATGACACTTGAAGGGATCAAGGATTGGTAGTCATATTCATGCGCAAACGATTTCGATCAACATAAAAAGATGTTTCAAGCCGCCGTACAGTATATGTAGGGTGAACAATGGACCGTGGGGGTGTCCCCCGTTTGAAGGGGGACTGTCGTCTGGTGACATTCGGCGAATAACGGGCGCGTGTCATTCACATGATGAAATCACGACAAAATACTGCATATGGGACATATCTGAACTAATTGAGCATTGATATGTACATTGTAACGATACACCCTCAGTATAATTCAAGTTACATGCGGCGTCATACTAAACGCCAATTCCTCTTTTCTCGCGATGCGCCAGGTGACAATTCTTATTCAACCTCTTGTGTAACTAGCAATGGCAGCTCTCAGCTCAGTTGTGGCCTTTATAGGCATTTACCACGATAGCTTGGAATGCTACAGCGATAAGCCAATATCACTGACGACATCAATATTTCGGGAACCAAGGACAAGGCTACTATGTCATGATAAAGGGAAGCCAAAGACAAACAAATAAAACAACTAGTTTACAACAACTATAATAGACCAACCGAAAGTCGACCAAGTGGCTCCGCCTTTCATATTTGTTTGCCTTGCGTGATATTGAGGTTTATGACGTAAATCGATAAGAGTGCGTCGAACTTTTGCAAACGTGCAAGCAGGCACACGCACATACACAGGGTAGCAGACTTAGAGGGCAGTATTGGCAAATAGGTAAACACTGATGACGCAGTGAGTCATCTCACACTGCCGAAATCAAACATAATCAGTGTCGACAGATACCAGCGAACATGGCCGGAGGGTGACGGCGGGTGGTTAAACGTTATTTTGATACTAGTGTAGAAAGTAGGAAAACATTATAATCTTCTATTTCATTAAAAATTGCGTGACCAAAGCGATTAGGCACAAATCCCATCCGTTAATAAATGTCAAATAGTGAGGTACAATTAGTCAATATTGAGTTACTGAAACAACCCTCGAGGATCATTCAAATCCTAACGTGATCACAAACTGACATTTTCTCCTTTGGAATCTGAGGATATCGCTCTTCGATGTTTCGTTTCGACACGCAGCATGGAATTCCGGAGCTACAGTAACTGTTGTACCAGGTGCTTGCTCTGCCTGATGTTGTTACATAATGGTTACGAGTTAGTTGTCACACACACAGAAACACTAGAGAGAGGGAACTACTCCTGACTGATAAGCCGAGCATTGACTCACAATATTCACCAATTACGACTACGTGATACTCATTATGAGGAAACTCACATGCCAAATATGAACTCCATCAATCCAGTTTAGGTTAGTTTGTTTAAGTGATTGAAGGATATAGGAAGGGACATAGTAATCATAAACGACCCTGAAACCACGACCCCATGAAAAGCGAAGGCGCCCGAAAGAAGCGACATAAATTCGCGGTGGATGGCTCTCTGTGAAAAGAAGTGTTAATAATCTACAGCTAGACCTCGAAGCATGAGGTGGTGTATACGAGAGTAGGTAGTAGTACAGGAAAACTCAAAGAAAGCTCATCGAATGCCAAACCGACCAAGTCTAGGGACAATTTTGAAGACCTGCATGATCACATCACCCCGAACCCGCCTCAGCTCCATTGAGGTTAGCCCAAGACGCCTGAGTTTTTCCTGTACGGGGAATCTCCCAGGTACAAATCAATTAAGTAGCCCTCCTCTGGACTAGACAGATAGATGAGATACTTTTTTCAAATGTTTCCAAAATGCAACAATAAAATTACACATCGGACACGGACGTTCCTCAAGCTCCTGCGAATGGAAATAGGATAATATAAGAATATGTGCGAATAATGATGACAATATATAGATGTCAATATTTTTTTTTACAGGATACGATAGATTAAAAAACAGGAACAAGTTGGGAAAGAACAGTATTACAGGTATCTAAAATTTGACGGCAGATAGATAGAAAGCTGCGCTGGTGTACATATACAATGGAGATGGCAAACACAAAAAACAAATCTATACGTCTCAGTCGAGGCCTCATCACACGCAGCCATCTATTCAATAAAATCATAAAACACCAGTCCAATATTGAAACAATCTTGCTCCATTCATTAATGATCAAATTGAAAGCAACACATGTGCGGGAATTTTCAACACAATGTTGGAAAAAATACTCAAATACAAAAAATGGAGTCATGCGTTTGACCTGTGCTAAATCCTTCTGCCTTTCATGCACATGTTACGATAGGGTAGTAGATCAGCCCATTGAAACTAGTCCAGAGTGAACGGAAATCCATGAGTCCACACAGTGAAATCTGATGCCCCCTTTATAATCCCACATAAAAATGAAATCAAATCGGGAAAATATAATGGACCTTTCCTACCATTAAACTTGGACCCAAATATGAATAAAGATAATTAATCACACATATTTGCGTGCTTGAAACGTTATACAACATGGATATCTCAGTGTTAGAGATTCCCAGTGCGCTGATTATAAAATTCGTCCCAAACTGAAGACTTCAGTACTGAATACTTGGTTGAGGTTGGGCCCGTAATTCCCCGTCCTGATGTTTAACGGGAGGAGTTTCATGGCCTGTACTGGTCACGGCATGAATGCCATATGCCCAGTCCTCAACAAAACAACAGTAGCGTAACAGTACGAGCACTGGGAGAAACCTCTTCTCACGACATCATGGGCCAGTGTACCAAGCCTCTGCACAAGTCTTCCACAACTCAACTCAGATATTCTAATAGGGGGCAAACCTATGTCTCCCGCCGCTGCAGATATTCGAAAGCCTGACTATTGTATGCGGGCACAACGCTTGATAATCTCCAATTGTTCCAACTGCGGCGGCAACTCCTCGCCATGCTCGCTGAACTACGTCGACTCGCCCCCAAAGAAACCCAAAGGGGGCTAACCACATATAGCCGTCCCAATGACGTACACATAAAATGACACGTTTTCCACCAGCTGCTGACCAACAGAAAATACTTCCAGGGATGAGCAACCCACCATTTTAAAGCTTACATTCATACCTGTCATGGCACATTCAATTTACCATACCTTCAACGTTTAGATTTCTCACCAAGGTTGCCTTGATTTCCAGCATCAAAGTGTCAATTCAGAAAATGGTAAGAAATTCGCCCCAAATAGCAAAAACTGACATATGTGGTACTTTCTGATATGGCTGTCCACTGCAGGGCAAAAACTGGACCCAGCAGGGATCGGGGAATTTGGCTTCTGAAGTGCGCTCCAATCCAATTGTAATTTGGGGCGGACATTTTTTGAGGGAGGGGTTAGCTGAGGGGGATGGCGGGGAACACCAGTATATAGTGATCTGCTGCTAATAGGGAAAGGTGAATCAGCGCGAAGTTGTGAACTGCCTGTTCATATGAACGTACGAAATCGTGGTTGCGATGGCAGAGAAGTGAAATAGCATTGGCAGGATGATAGGGATCGTTAGAAATGGATCGCGGTTTACGAAGAGACCTGTCGATTGTAGAGCAATCCAGGGAAGGGGATCAACCAATTATCTTTTCAGCTGACCTGGCCAATGCAGATTTTCTGCGGATACATCTTGCGGGCCCGGCCAATCCGGACAGTGATCGATGACGTTAGGATGCTCTCGACTATGCCCGATAGAATTTAATTAGTAACATTGAAGGAATCCATACGACCTCACTTAAAAATAGAGACGGTGGCCTGCTCTCTCAAATGTCCGTTTACAGTTTACGACCATGTGATATTCTCGGTACTATGGGTACCGAGGAATTCAAAACTTGACACTGCTCCACGATGTCACCTCCGATACGTAATGGTTGCATATCTGGCTTTTCCAAAATTAAGTTCTCTAGTCTTGGAAACATTAAGGAGAAGGTTTTCTTAGTAACCCAGGGTGGTGAGAGAGGGCAACCTGTGTGGGTGTACCAGTTACTCAATGTTAGAACGGGAGAAACATTATGGCCAATTCTGACAACCTGAGAACGTTGCACAGGAAAATCGAAACATCCAATTACAAATAGATACCGGTGAGATGAGGTCATTGATGAGTTTAAAATTAGCTTTAAAAAAAAAAATATAGGATAAAATTTATATATATATATATATAATTATATATATAGATATATATATATATATATATATACTATATATATATATAATATATATATATATATATATATATATATTATAATATCTATATAGAGAATATATATGAATTATTGTGCTCAAGATGCGACGACGAAAATGCTATAATGTAAATTAAAATAGATAATGGTATCGTCCAAACTTCTGTTCAATCTATAGGCGATTTGACAAGGGTCGAGGTCAAGATGGCAATTTTAGAGCTTAAACAAATTAAGAAATGTTGCTCAAAAAATTCCATAATTACTAAAAGTCAGTGTCACAGGTCCTAGTCATTCAGACTGGTAACAAACGTTCTAGGGAACGGGATGATGGTGGATTTCCTTTCAAAGATGTTAGGTACTTATTTTCGAACCCCCAGCGACCGAGGTTAGTTATTAAAAGTCAGTTGAAAACAGGTTCGCAGTGGATCACTACAGAGCCTCAACAGTCTAGGGGGATACCATACGGGAGCGCTTTCAGTTCCTTTAGACCCCTGAACGCTCGTTTCACATTGTGTTTTGCGAGTCTCTCTCGAATGGTGGCAGTACATCATCGCTTGGCGAGGGTACCGGGACACTCAATCTAGCGGTCAAATCTGGCGTAGTACTCATTCAGCTGGACGGGCAATGTGACATCATCAGTGTTCAGCGGTTTTACGGGACCATTTGTATGTTGTGATTCCCCAGATCAAGTTCGACCAGAGTGACCAGAGGGTTGTAGGTCGCCTGTTTTAAAGTCTCCCTCAACCTAATCCCGGTACGCCCTCTTGAGTCCCGATTAGCTTTCTTCCAAATGAAATCTGGCCCCGCCGGTATGATTCGGATCTGTGTTCCGGAACGATATGCAAGTCCTTGCGCGACGAAAACTTGGACCGAATGAACTTATCAAACATGGTTTGCTGTCGGATATGACCGTCATTGTGTTTGTAGGTAAAACACTGTTAAGACAAAGGAGTGGATATGCCGTTCACGGCGGAACAGTGAATTAATCCAGATCATTGTATCAGGCATTCAGACTTCAACCTCTCTTGACCCTCTTAGAGCGACTTTGAACTGACCAACAAAATAGAATCGCCTGACTAATGTAGGAAAAAACCCATTCAAATATGGCTCCCTCCATGTGGGATTGAGGTACGTGTTTGTTAACACAAGCAAACATTCAGCAAAATATCACAATTTCTGAATTCCCCACCCTCGTCCACACTAACAAACAATAAGGGTTTTTCGGGCTCTACCCATAAGGAGACTGATACCGGATTGCAAACCTAACACTCCAGGCATTCTGGCACTTTCATGATAACAGGGTTCCCAGACTTCGATCTCTCTCGGCCTCAGATAACCTTGACACTAAAACTGATAGAGATCAATATGGGTCACCCATACGTGTTAATGAATTCGCGCACAACATATACACGCCGCACACACAGTGTATGGACTTGCATAGATTCCTCTGATCATGATGCGACGGAAATCATGGATGTCAATACATAAATATATACACACAATGTCAGAACTGAGGGTTATCTGACTAGGCGGGAGGAAGGAAAAGGGAAATTCCGAAATTTCCAGCACAAGAAATGACAGTTAGGGAATAATTGACATATACGTGTGCTTTTGTTGCAGAAGAAACCAAAAACAACCGGGATGGTGCAATCGTGGATGGCTGGAAAATTCTGTTGATTATTTGAGGGATTTTGCCTCTCATTATGATGTAAGATCGGTTTCAGTTAGACATAACAAATGCCAAAGAGCTGAATGAATTTTCTCATTCATGCATTAGGACACCGTTCCTCTGAAGAATGCGACAACTAAGGGCCAAATGACATTAAATTTATTGTAATATTATTCCATCATATTGATGCACTGAACATATTACAACTATAAAATACCATTAATGCTCTCAACAATTCCACCTCTAAATTATAAAACTTCCAATACCAGTTGATAATACGAAATTCTCCCTTCATTTTTTGTTGTTTTACTGATTTAGAGAGGAAGCAACTAGGCGAATACATTAGAATAAATTGTAAATTTAACACCTTAGGGTAAGCCACAGAACAACAACACGAATTGGCTCACTCGCCTAGGTTTAACAATATTCTATTGGCTTTCCGTGTTAGATCCCATCATACATCCCACTGTCCTGGTGCGTGAATCATTTTCGAAATTCGGTAGTTCGTAAGCAGGCATCGGGGGAGCTAGTACCAGGCAGGACATGCCGTAGTTCTGTTCAACAACTTACACAAAACAGGGTAGAGAAAGAGGAGAACAGATGTCATCGAAGAAGAAACCGACCATAACCAGGAGTACTTGTTCAAACCAATGAGAATCTTGTGGTTGGATAACTTAGAGATTGACCTAGCTGTGAACAAAAAAAAAAAAAAAAAAAAAAAAAAAAAAAAAAAAAAAAAAAAAAATACAAAAAAACAAAAAAAAAAAAAAAAAAAAAAAAAAAAAAAAAAAAAAAAAAAACAAAAAAAAAAAAAAAAAAAAAAACAAAAACAAAAAAAAAAAAACTTACGAAACAGCCCATGGAATAATTGTTGGAATACCAGGCCAAGATCTTCAACTTTCAACCCAGAAATGTGTGTTATTATCCAGAAGATCACAACTGCACATATGTCATCATAATTCCTCAATCAATGCGTTCAATCGTTATTGATTAAGCGTACGAGCATCAAGTTGTCCAGTAAGCCGTACAATGTTTCCCAAACTATTTACTGCAGGGGATTTTCCTGGCCCAAAAATCCTGCGACCCGTTGTGAATCATGAAATGGCATTTGGTGATGAGCTCATGGACTCATGGGCAGGCGGAATCCCGGGATATTTATTTATCCAGTTGTCAGCGACATTATTTATCAGCTACCACTGCGGCGATTCTGCTTGAAGCAAGTCCTTGCATGCAATGCATATCATAACATTTGATTGATGAGTCATGAACCTAATGGTTAAGCATCAGCATCATTTGATCAGTCAAACAGTGCATTGGTCACACACATGTTCACTACAGGGATTGTGTTGAGGTATTCTGCAATCAATTCAAATGCACAATCCAATAATGGATAACATATAAATTTATTGGACGCTGAGATCATGAACTACGAAAGGAGCCAGGAGAGCATTAAACATCATCTGCCCAGTTAAAAAGAAGGTTCGTCTGGTTAGTTTCTCCGAAGATGATTCTCATCTGTCGGACTGCCGACCGGAATCTATACCATCGTGTGTATGGTTTTCTTACAATCAACTCTGTCTCCAGATCAATATATGAGGGTATTTGGTGTTATCTGCCAGGCCACATTCTCACATCACCCATCATGTTGTGTTAAGCGCAAAGATTAGTAATTCCAGTGTGAGAAGGGTCAGGAGAGTTGGAATACTCTAACCGGCCCTATAACCCTGAAAAAAACATCAACCAAGAGACTGCAAAACCGAATAACAAAGAAAAGACAACAAACTAAAGAATTAGAACGAAATCGACAAAAAAGTGGGTCGTGAATAATGTTAAATCGCAACTCTTTGATATCACAGCACACCTGGAGGTCGTGATGCCTGCCATGGATATTGGTATTTCCAAACAGGAAATGTCCCAAAATTTGTCCGTACAATTTATCCAAAATCAATAAGCTGTCCTGTTGATATATAAATAAGGTTGATTTTATAAGGTTGACTGTTGATATAGTCCTAATATTACAGCTTGAAGTCACATCCCGCAACGAAAACTATTTCGAAGGTGTTTGTTGGTGGGACTATCACCGCACTAAATTGAGGAATAGTTATGTTCAGTTTTGATTACAGTCAACCTGGAGAGACCTTCATGGGGGCACCCCTGTTCCATATACGTTCCACTTCAGCATGCAAGACAGCCTATGAGGCACAATCAGAGCTGAAAAAACATAAGCCCCTGAATACACCATTCATTTCAAAGCACACTTTGACTAAGTTGGCGAGCTTTTTCCACCTGACAGATTCAACTCACTCTTCATACATAGAGCCTTTATTCTGAATTGCCTTTGTTCCGCGGCCCTCCTGGGTCAACCCTCGCGCTTGGGATGCTTACCAACATGGCGATATGTCACTAACGGGGAAAGAAACACAAGGTAGGGTATCTTTCCTCGGAGATGTCAGTAGTCCTCTGACTCAATCATCGCCCCTGAGTGGCCTACCGTTAACCCACAACAAAGAGGCCAAGTAGGGAGAAAGAAGCAACACGTTGCAAAACCTTGCATTCAATCGTGACTTTCTGCAAATTACAATGGATCAGACAAAGGGGAGGGGGGGGGGGAGTGTACAACAGATAAGATAGAACGGGGGATAATGAATATTTTACGATTAATGATATCACATTTTCTCGAAGAAACGACATAACCAGGATACTTGTTCAAAAAATGATGAACTGTGGTTGGATAACTGTAGAGATGACTACTTCTGTAAAAAAAAAAAAAAAAAACAAAAAAAAAAAAAAAAAAAAAAAAAAAAACAAAAAAAAAAAAAGAAAAAAAAGAACTTACGAAACATCCATGGGCATAATTGTTGAAATACCATGCCAAGCTCTTCAACTTTCAACCCAGACAATGTGTGTTTATCAGAAAGTCCAACTGCAGCATATGTCATCATAATTTCCTCAACATCATCTGCGTTCACATCGTTGAAAGCAGTACGAGCATCATTTGTCCAGTAAAGCCGTACAACTGTTTCCCAACTATTTTACTGCAGGTGGAATTTTCCTGGCAAAAATTCCTGCGAGTGAATCATGGGGGAATGCCATTTGGTGCTGAGCTTCATGGACTCATAACTTATGGTTATTTTTCTATCAGAGCTGTCTCTAATATAATGGGCAGGGGCATCCCGTGATATTTATCCAGTTGTCAGGACATTATTCATCAGCTAACTCCACTTGCAGGAGAATTCTGGCTTGAAAAGCAGTCCTGCATGCAATGCATATTCAATACATTTGATGATGAAGTCATGAACCTAAGGAAGAGCCAATCGAGCCTCATTTGATCGTCAAATCACAGTGCATTGTTCACCCCCAGTTCACTACAGGAGGATGTGCTGAGGTATTCTTGCATCAAATAAGCACATCAAATACTGGATACATATAAATTTATTTACGCTGATATCATGAACTTACTGCGAAAGGAGAGCATTACACATCATCTGCCCAGTTAAAAGAAGGTAACTCCGTCTGGTAGTTTCCTTTCTCCGAAGGCTGAGCCATCTTCCCGGACTGGCCCGAATCTATACCATCGTGTGTATGTTTTTCTTACAATCAACTCTGATCTCCAGATCAAATATAATGAGGGTATTTGGTGTTTATCTGCGCCACATTCGCACCAGTCACCACTCATTGTTGTGTAAGCGCAAGATAGTAATTCCAGTGTGAGAAGGGTCAGGAGAGTTGGAATACTCTAACCGGCCCTATAACCCTGAAAAAAACATCAACCAAGAGACTGCAAAACCGAATAACAAAGAAAAGACAACAAACTAAAGAATTAGAACGAAATCGACAAAAAAGTGGGTCGTGAATAATGTTAAATCGCAACTCTTTGATATCACAGCACACCTGGAGGTCGTGATGCCTGCCATGGATATTGGTATTTCCAAACAGGAATGTCCCAAAATTTGTCCGTACAATTTATCCAAAATCAATAAGCTGTCCTGTTGATATATAAATAAGGTTGATTTTATAAGGTTGACTGTTGATATAGTCCTAATATTACAGCTTGAAGTCACATCCCGCAACGAAAACTATTTCGAAGGTGTTTGTTGGTGGGACTATCACCGCACTAAATTGAGGAATAGTTATGTTCAGTTTTGATTACAGTCAACCTGGAGAGACCTTCATGGGGGCACCCCTGTTCCATATACGTTCCACTTCAGCATGCAAGACAGCCTATGAGGCACAATCAGAGCTGAAAAAACATAAGCCCCTGAATACACCATTCATTTCAAAGCACACTTTGACTAAGTTGGCGAGCTTTTTCCACCTGACAGATTCAACTCACTCTTCATACATAGAGCCTTTATTCTGAATTGCCTTTGTTCCGCGGCCCTCCTGGGTCAACCCTCGCGCTTGGGATGCTTACCAACATGGCGATATGTCACTAACGGGGAAAGAAACACAAGGTAGGGTATCTTTCCTCGGAGATGTCAGTAGTCCTCTGACTCAATCATCGCCCCTGAGTGGCCTACCGTTAACCCACAACAAAGAGGCCAAGTAGGGAGAAAGAAGCAACACGTTGCAAAACCTTGCATTCAATCGTGACTTTCTGCAAATTACAATGGATCAGACAAAGGGGAGGGGGGGGGGGAGTGTACAACAGATAAGATAGAACGGGGGATAATGAATATTTTACGATTAATGATATCACATTTGATTGGATAAGGAATCACAAGTAATGATATAATATTGACACTAATCAAAGTAACTTTTCTAAACCGATATGAATCATGGCTTTAACCAAGTGATCAGAAAAAAAAAATCAACCGAGATAATGATTCACCAATTTTCACCGAGTACTGATCTGTAGGACCCTGCACGCGCCACTGCGAAATACAATTACCTACTCGGGCATCTCTAGCTTTCATGATTGGATCTATGACATTTGCGAAAACTTCGAAAGTTTCTCCAACATTATCGCGTCTGCAATAAGGTTGTCCCATTGAGGCAATACAAACGGGACCCAGATTACTGAGGCTAGACATTTAAAGACGACCACGGGTCTGACTTTCGTTTACGACGCAACGTGTGATATGAAAAAAGAACGCGAATCAATGGTTGTTGATGGGACGGTAAAATTGTTTATAAATAAAAGAAGAAGAGAAGAAGAGAAGAAAACAACAACAAAGGAATATACACAAAGGTTTAACATTGATTCAATGCATTTACAGCTAATTTTAGACCGTGTTATCGCTTTCAGTTTTCCTCTGTAAAACTGCGTCTTGCTTCGCCGGGACGGCCGTACGTATAGGGCGGAGATAGGCATATTCGATTTGTAGTGTTTGTGTAACAGACGTGGCAGTTGGTCGCAGGTGCTGTTGCCCCCATGAGTACGCAATTGTCATTGCATCGGGCGCCTTCTTAAACTGGACAGAGTGACTTGCCGCGGCGATTCGGTGTCGGAAACAGTTACCTACGTCAGCTAAATTTCAAGTAACGATACTAAGCAGTATGCAATGTAGTGAGTAAAACGGTCGCCCACAAAGCGGACAGCGAGAGAAGTTCCTCCAAATGAGCTTCGCTCGGGGTGGTGGAGGTGATTCGAAACTTTCGCTCGGGGGACTCGCGGCCGGAAAACATGCGGTCGCTGTGTCCCTTTCGGTATCTCTCTCGAGTTTCTTCATTCGGAAATAAAAATCACGTGCAGAGCTTATGTATTCTGGCGGACGTTAACTACGTGACTTCGTGCCGTCTGCGGGACTTCGGCGCGGCATGTTCCATGAGCGGCCACTGACGAGGCGCCTCCCGTCGGTGGACGTTCTTGCCGTTCTTTCCGCGCTCCCATACACGGTCGACTCTAGGGCATGCACCCACACGGCGGTGGTTCCTGGTGGTTGGGCTGCCCCAAGCTTGTCGCACGGATATTTCTCCGTCACGGTCGGCCACCCATAGAATCTCCAGCGTGTTGACACTCACCCGCCTCGAGTTCAATAAATGAGAAGGAGTAGCCAAAACCGAACAGGTGTGGGAATATGTGAATTTATGAATGGTTACCCTCATGGGACTTTCCCGCCCTTCCTTCCCCGCTTTCGGGCCATCACTCTCACTTCACTACTACTCTCCTTACTCACTTCTAATGGTCTGTTCTTCCCTACTCGGTTTCGATCCTCTCCCTGTCGACGCCTAGCCAGGAAAAAGTGAGGACGTTTTAATATATATATATATATCTATATATATTATATATATATATCTATATATATATTATATATATATATATCTATATATATAGATATATATATATATTATATATATAATTATATAATATATATATATATAATATATTATATATATATTAATATATAATAATATATATATAATATATATATAATATATAATCCATGATTTCTTTTTCCAATCTGATTGATAATTTAATTTTATGTTGATTATTGTAATCCTGGATTCCTAGTTTTCTATAAAGGTTTCTGTTCTGAGTTTTTATATTTCCGCCGTTTCCGTCTTAGTTTTCGAGTAGGAGTCGCAGGATGGCTTCAAAATACCACTATGCAGCCGAAATTATCAAGAATCGAGGTATCAAGAAGTTTGTTCTTTCAATGAGCAGCTTTTCAAGGTTGTCTTTCAGTTAGCTACATAATGGTCCGATCTAGTTTTAAGTAAGAAGAGTCTAGTTGGTCCTCGACAGATAATGTACGAGAGCCCGATTAGGATTGAAGTTTGTTGGAGCTGATAGTTGAAATTAGAATTGATGTAGTGATCCCTGATTTAGGGTTTGGTTGTTTGGCAAATAATGCGTCGTGGTTTTGATTTGGAGGTTTGGCTTTACAGTTTCTGGTGACGATTCAGGGGGATATTTTATCGTGATTGGAGTCCCCCTCTTGAGGAGGAGACTATCGGACTACGAGCTGCTGGCGGGCACGCTTTAAGGGAATTACGGCTTATAAACTCAAAATCCGTCCGTGTTCACTTGGGCTTCTGCCGTAGTGGACTTCGACTAGCATATGCCTAAAAAAGGCAATGAACGGAGAGAAAAAGCTGAATGATAGTAAATGGCACGGCCCTGCCAGCAGACAATAAACTTCTGCTGCCAGCAGGGCAGCGAAGAGAAAAAGTAAAAACATATAGATGTTAGTACAACATGGACTCTATATCAAAACCGACTGTACATGGCAACGTCCACCGCGTACGTCTCTTAAAAAGATTATGCAACCCACCCCACCCCCCCCCCCGACCCCCCCCCCACCCCCCCCCCCCGGCGCCCGCCGTTTGGCCCACCCCCGCGGGGCGCACGTGCCGCACGAGCCGCAGGCGCGCTCTTGGCTTGCCGTTCCCTTAGCGAAAACAAGTACTTTGCTGGTACCGCCTTAGCGCAATCGATTGTAAGTATGCTTTGTACTGACTATGTGAGCTGGCTGCTTTTGGGAGTGCCTTGTACGCACGGCGACTACAAAACGTGAACAGTGAAACTTAAGCAGTAGGCTGCCCCGAACGTTTTATTTAATTATGCGGAATACAATACCGGAACCACAATGGGCTTAGTTGTTCGTTCGCCCCCAGTATGAGCTGTCTACATCTTTCCGTTGAACCCTTTTTCCTTAAACATGCATACCTGATTCGAGTTCAATGGATGTTTGCGCTCTCTAGATTCGTGTGCTCGTGAGAGCGCCACATACACATGCTAACATCACATATACATCGCGTGACAGAATAGTTCCGCAAAGACTTGGAGACTCGCCGGAACCTCCAATACTATGGCAACCTTTTTTCACTGGTCAGATCAGGGACGAAGTGTCCGGACACGTTGTCAGTTAGGGTAAATCACATAGGGGGAGTTCCTTTTGCCAAATTCCGTATAAATTAATGTACAGTGCTGTTCCCTACATAGCATAATACATACTGGATCTACAGGAAACGGATATTCGACATACATTCATTCATTTCATTCATTCATTTTCATGGGCCTAGTTTAAGCCTGTCTTATTTGGACGGTATCTTTAAAATTATGTGAGGGTTTTTACGATCTCAGTTACCTACAACACTACAAAATACAACCCGTGTCCGCCTGATGACTGCTCTCGTGAGTATTACATTCAATGCGCCAAGGAAAAAGCTTTGACCGAGTTGTAGAAGTGAAGAGGAATTGCTATGACCAAATTATTTGTTTCAATACAATGCAATCAGTGCGTTTACAAAACGGTAGTTTACGTGCTAAAATACCACCCGGAAATAAAGAAGCACTAATTTCAGATATCCTGTCATGATTTGCGTAACTTTCCGTAATACAACCGAACCCATGCCTGATCATCTATACGCGAGTGTAGCAATGTTGTCTCCATCGGTTAAATTAATAATATTCACATGACGCCTTTCCTGTCAATAAAAATAGATCATAGTTTGCAACTTTCGCTTTGACCGCGCTTATCATTTACAGGTTCATTTCAGAGCTCAGTACACACCTTTATTGTTTATCGATCAGCACAGTTTTTTTTTTCAGATGCGCCTGACAAAAAACATCAAGTACATTCAATATTCACTGTTTTGTGATACTTCGATGGATTTGATAAGGAATCTCTTTGCTTTTTGTTTCTAGGTGAGCAATCTCACGCAATTTGACCCTCTTTTATTTGAAAGGTAGATAAGACTTCATATTACTGTGGAAGATTTATTCCTTAGGAAATAGCATGTCTACTTTGTGCCGCGACTTTTCTCCGCTTCATGAAGCATATTCTCATGAACTCACCATGATGTTGGACCATAAACAATACTAGAAGGCAAAACTCTTGCATCCATTTGAGATCCAGGCCCGGGAACAAAACAAAACAAAAAAGTGACATGTATCCCAACTAACTTTTTCAGCAGTGATAGCATGAAAACTAACGAAAAAAAAAACATCCGGACTACCACTAAGATACGACCATAATAATTAAAAAAAAAAAAAATCCTAATGCTAAGGTACAAGTTATTAGATAGGTTAACGAATCATTTTGGGGTAACATCAACTACTGTGATAACGTCAGAACACAAAAAATGGTATACATCAAATACTCATATAAGAAACTATCAATAACATCGACTGTTAGTTATTATCCAAGTTTACTCAAGTACCACTTGAATGTCGCTGGTGCCTTCACTATAACATCTTTGATTCCATTTATTCCTGCCCAGTTACTACTATGTTTTTATTCTTAATCCAGATATCATTGACTCCGGACAAAACAGCCTCGCATGAATTCATGTCCATTGAATGAGACGGTAACAGCTGGTTGTTTGGTAAACAAGTCAGGATTCTCGGAATGGACGAGAAATGGATCCATCAGGTGAACATGTTCTCTTTAGGAATGCGATAACAAACTCCGTTGGCTGAGGAACTTCGTTTGTCAGTTAACAACGTCACCTGTAACTCGGGTTAACTATGCCCTTACAGTTAATCGTGTGGTGATGGTATCAACGATGGATACTACCATGCAAACACACAATGAATTGGTCGTTCGTTCTTTCGCATCCAGTGAAAGGGTTGAGTTCGATTTACAGTAGTTTTTTTTTTTTTTTTTTTTTTGGATGTTCCGAATGAAAGTTGAAATTATCATGTTCCGCGGGTTTCGGACCACCATATGGTTTCAAGCTAATACTACGACGCTCCGCAAGTGAAGCACCGCGGACAGTCTCGGTTTTGGGTCTCACAGTATTATGTGTTTCCGTCTCATCAAAATTGGGCATACATATGAGCTCGCTTGATACCCTCTGCCGGAACGCGGTCCAAAGACTTAAATGTACGTGCATGTGGGGGTTCGGGTTGTCCTCACACTTTTACTTATTTTTGTCGCCGCTTCGACAAGTTCTACATTGTATTTTTCATCGTACGCTCTATGTAACGAAACTACGACAAGACGACGGTTCACTGAAAAGTGAAAACAACAAAATCATTTAGCATACATAATAGAGAATAATCGATAGAGTAATCATTCAACGAATCAGATCTATGATATCTTAGGATTATAATATTACTTTAATTCTGCCGAAAGATGTGACTTTTAATCCACCAACTTACCGAATATTTGACAGCCGAGTATCAAGACGAAACGAATTGACACACTAGCGAACCACCGTAGCAACATGACTGGATAAGCTGTACGAAAACAAACTGCCGCGACATATGTATGTATGATGTATGGCTGTACTTCTGTTTAACTGGCTGCTTGCTTTGGAGTGCATGTACCACGACGACTACCTTAGCTCGTCGTTGAGATACCTGCCCCGATCCCTCCTCTCGGTCCAAGTGACACATCGAAACTCTGGCATACGGCTTCCGCGAACCGCTCTACGAAGAGCTGTGCCGTCGGCCACGCTCCGCTGCCCAGTGGGGTTGCCAGCGCCCGGGGCGCACGTGCTGCAGGCCGCGGCGGCCGCGGGCGCGCTCGGAGCTGCGGTTTCCCCTCGCGAAAACAACGTCTTTGCTGTACCCCCCACCCCCCTTAGCGCATCGAACGTGCGTATGTATGTATGCATGTATGTATGTCAAATGTATGTATTATGTTGTTGTATGTCTGTATGTATGGATATGTAATGTATGTATGTATGGTGACCGCTGGGATGTTAATAATAGTAGTTTATTTTTATATAGCGCCCTAATCATTTACCGAAGTAATATCAAAGAGGTTTACACAAACAGGAGCAAGAAAGAATACCAGAAAATGCGAAAGACTAATGGCAAAATACGTAATTTACTCTGATGAAAAACCCCTTTGGAAAGAGTAGTTTTTCACAGATGGCCCTTGAAAGTATCAATGTTCTTCACATCGCTCAAAATACAAGCAACGAATTCCACAAGGTAGGCGCAATAGAGGAGAAAACTATCCCATACAATTTGGTCCTACCCTTTTTAGCAACCAGAAAATGCTGCGAAGAAGAAGCGCAGGGATATAGAGGGAATATAAGGAACAACTAATCTCAGACAAGTAAATAGGGAGAAGGCCAGTAGGCACTTTAGGTGAGAATAATAATTTTAAACTCGATGCGGAATCGGACAGAGAGACGGTGAAGCTTTTTACCAGGATGGGAGTAAGGGAATTGTATTCCTTACCGAAATAAAAAACGTGAAGAAGAATGTGTATTCTCTGTAGTTATCCGTTCCATACTCGAAATACACAAACAGGGATGTTAAAATTATCAGCAGTGAAGTAAGAAGAAACATGTACAAAAATCTCAGTGGTAGGGTTATTAAATAGTAATTTTTTTTTCTTTTTTAACGTATTATTTTACGAAGAGCCCAAGTTGCCTTTTTACAGATAATATTGACAGACTAGAATAGTTTAAAGCTGTTTGCAATGGGTATAAAAGACAATTATTAATAGAGGAATGACATGTCGGAGCGTGTATACTTGAGGTTAGCTGGAGCGAGTTCCAGTTTGAAGCATTGTCATGTAAAGAGGTATTATTAGTCATAAACGATGTGAAAGTATTGCGTACACAAGGATGTAACCGTTTGTCTAATCAAATCAGTATCACCCGATTTCATAGTTATGTAGGTTGCGTATCGTCAGCATAGCACATGCACGAGAATGGGGTTATGAGTTCATGCAACGGAGTCAGTTGGAACAGGTAGGGGAACAGGCCGATCACGAGCCCTTGTGGGAACCCCAGCGAAGTGAGGTGGGATCTGAGCGGGAGCCATCGACGACTAATTGCGGGTTTTGTTTCGCCCGATAAGATTAAAACTATTTCGCACTGAACCAGGACCTCGTGGTCGACGGTGTCGAAAGCTGAGGTAGATCCAGCAGGATTGAGAAACGCTCGTCGCCGGCGTTCCACCGAGGGAAGAGATCCTTGTTCGGCTATGTATGCTGACTGTCTGGGGGCGAGAAAGTACATATGTTGTGATGCTCTGAGAATGATAGCAACAACACGTTCAATGACCTTTCCAAGAAACGTTTGTGAAATAGGTTGTAGTTCAAGAGGATTTGGATCGAGAGCGGGTTTCCTCAGAGATGAGGATCAGGCAAGTTTCAAAATAGACGGAAATACTCCAGAGGGGAGAGAACTGTTCACAATATTAGGGATTTATTGACGTAAATTTCAAGGCAGGCTTTAGTGCAGTAGGAGACTGAAGAGGATCTAAAGGACAACACTTTGTTTATGTGGATTGTTTATAGCAGGTAATTCTTCCTCAGAAAAGGGTAAACCTATCCAAGGAACAGTCGGAATGCATCCTTTCATGCAGGCAGGGCGCGGGGGGGGGGGAAGGGACGTTAGACCGCAGAGTGTGAATTTTCTCCGCGAAAAATTAACTGGAGCACCGTTCAGCAGTTTCAAATTCGTGGCCGGTGAGCGGGAGGCAGGGGGTTGCTGGGCTTTCAAAGGCATTTGCCCGATTATGCCTAAACAGTGGTAGTGTCGCAGGTGCAATTGTCTATCTGTAAAAAGTCACGCATGATTTTGTTTAGCAATCCATAATATCTTCACGTTGATTACGCAGAAGAGGACCTCTCAGTTACAGTCAACCGGGATTTCCTCCATTTTCTTCCCATAGCCCGAAAATCTAGCTAGCTTTCGGATCGCGCAGTTATACAGGGATACATGGTCGCAGACGGACAGTATTTGTATTGAGGGGGCATGGTTGGTCAGGAGCAGAGGATGACAGTATCTGGTTTGAACTGAATTAATCATTATGACGAAGTTGCGAAATACCATGCGCTTCACAGTTGGTTGCGGATGTGGTATGGGACGGTAATGTGAACGCCGCAGATCGGAAAGCCTGGGGGATATGCGCAGGATCTCACAGCGGTATCACCTGTCCTGGTGCTATAACGCAAGGATATGACCCTTGTTATGAGTGGGTTTGACACTAACTGCTTTTGCCCACCTGAGCTGAGGATATCGCAAAAGTTCCTAGCATCTGGATTGACCTCGTCATCAACATGTATATTAAAGTCACAGCAGCTGGCAATCTGATTGAGAAGTAGGTTCGTCTTTTCCGAAGGTTAGAGAACTCGGCAAGAAAGCGATGAACGGAAGTCCCAAGAAACGAGTAGGAAGTCATATAAGACAACGGAGAGGGTCAACATTTCTGGGGTTTATTTAGATGAATGAAAGCATAGCGTGTATTATCAACTCGATCGACTAGCACGTGTATGGAATGATACAGGTATCGCATGTATCAACAAGAATAATCGATACAGGAGGGCATCTGCACAACCCCCCAAAAATACTACAATTACATGTAATCATGGCTCAAATTTCTTAGCGACCAACAATTCGACACAAAATTCGTTATATAGTTTATTCCGGTTTTCGATGTGCTCCTACCACGACACAAATATCAGACATTGTTCAAAATACGAAGGTGGCTTTTCATAGAAACGTGAATTTTCATTAGAATGAATATGGTATAGATTGTTCTCACCTGATTCTACAATGAGCGGTCTCCACCTTTTTCTATACCAGTCGTCAGTAAACGGGAAATGTTATTGGTTGCAATTTGATGTGGGTTCTACTAATTGATTATTTATAATTCCCTACAAACACAAGCAACGTTTCAAACAAAATTTTAAACAAAAGTTTGAAAAAATGTTTTTGTTGAGGTAAATATAGATGTAGAAAAGTTTTAAAAACCGTTTACAAAACGCTTTGAATAAACGTTTTGAAGACCTTTATTTTTTTTTTATTGTTCCAGAAACCTTTAGCGAAAAAAACAGGTACTCAAAAATCAGGTGTTAGGTTGAGCTAGTGATGTCGAGCGTTTGTTAGATTATCGCTCGGCTTCATTGGAGCTGTTATTCATAAATAGTAAATAATAAAAACAAAAATGTTACTAAAACATTTTCTCAAAAGGTTTGTAAAGTTTCATAAACGTTTTTGCAACATTCATGTTACTCAAAAAAAAAGTTTTCAGAAACATTGCGAAAAATATTTAGAACTGTTTTGAAAAAACGTTTTTAAAAGTTTGGTGTTTGCTGGGTTGCACCCATAGCGAATAATTAATTGTTTTTAATTTAGGTTATTCATTTACAAAAGCTCAACGATCAACGATGTGGCGTGGAGAGTCTACAGCGTGGCGGGGTGCAACGATTCAAAATATTAGTATTATTACAGTGATTGATCCAACACCTAGGCGACTACTTGAAATTAAAAAGTACAACTACATATGGTGGTACTTGAAGCCCAACAAGATTTTAATAATCCTCGAATTTAGGTTCGGTGTGCTGACGCTGAGACAGCAATGATCGGAATAGTAAGCTGGTTGCTTCAAATCCAAAATACATTTGGTTGGAACTTTGGGGCTGGATGCAGCCTATAGCGGTTTCTTCTCCGTTTCTCTCTTCTCTCATTGAGACGCACTATCAACATTTCCGGACAGGTAGGTTAAATGTGCGAGACTTACCGTTTTTCACGACAATAGATTTTGTGCGCGCATTTCACGACCCCCAGGCTCCCAGGAAATATCACTTTAGTGAGGTTCAGACAATTGAGACATAAAATGGTCGCTCGACGTACAACGATAGCTAACAGTCCAATATCAGCAACTGATGGTTGCAATAATTTCGAGACGTTTCACTCATAAACAATAGTCCTAAGGCCAGTTAGATTGAGAGAAATATTACTATGTATTTGTGTAGTTTTCGCGCGTTGAGTGTGTGTGTGTGGGTGTTTGTATTTTCCAGAGTGAAAATTAATTATAATGTAACACTGCCAGACGAGAATTGTAATCAAAACAGCCAGGGCAGAGGTTCAGCGATGAACCTTCGCCGTGACACACGGTATACAGCGAAGCCCTCTTTGTGTCACTAACAATAAAGCGAGTAGTCATACGCAGAAGGGCAACATGCAATTGCCCATCCCCTAGCCAATGGACCATCTCGACAAATAACGACGCTGTGTGGGTGTTATTTCTTTCGTAGCTAGCTCGATATTTGTTTTGATCCGCCCCCGATCCGTATTCACAGGAGAGAATAGAGTGTTTCCAGTACCACGTGCTACCCACGTTTCTGGTGAATATCTCATAACTACCACTTTGAAGACTACGAAAATTACTTCATATGCCAAAATTAAAAAACCCACAAACAATGAGACTACACCGAGAGTAACTACTCCCTTCAAATTTTCAAACCATTGATGGTTTAAAATATTCTGCAAACATTTTAAAAAACGGTTTGTCTCGCAAACCAATGTTGTTTTGTTTTTTACTTAGTGTAGCTGTATTGCTTTCTTCGCATTACTAATCTCAATACGACGACGCGCAATACAGGCTGTAAACTTTTTGAATCCAATCCCACATCAAGTCTCCAGCTATGGGCAAAGAAACATCTATGTTTCAAAATGAGTATCGTAAGGAAAGTGTTTATTAATATAAAAAAAGATGCTTACGTATAATGTGATAGAACACTCGTCGAATCATACCGGTATCTGTGTTCAAATATGATCTCTATAACCATCACTACTGTCCGCAATGATGGGGCCAATAATCATTAATGCCCGGCATTCTCGATTCCTGCGGAGATGTGCTCCTCAGTTTCGAAGATAGTGTGGGAATAGCTATAGCCCGCATTCGCTGTCCATTGTGCTGAAAAGAAACACTCAAATATTTTCGACAATTGTTCGTTTCATATCAAACCAATCCGACCATTTGATTTTACCAATTCCTGTAGTCTCCGTCCATCAACTCCTTAAGCGACGTGTCCGAACACTGAATGGTGATAAAAATTCATCTGATGAGAAGCATAAGAAAAAAAATAGAAAACCTTTATAGAAGCACGGGCGCAGACCAAACTGCCAATCCTCAGAACTTCTATTTAGTATTTCACTTATAACGTCGTTTAATTTGAGGTCCGTATATGTCCCAGATTCGAGTCTCGTGATGTGTAATAGTTTGTAACCCGCTAAACCTGAACCACTTCACTCTCATTTCAGATGCGGTACGCCCCCCGCGGCAATATTACAACAGGGGTGAGTGTTCCATACCATGCCACTAAGTTTCGTATTGAATACTTCCTAATGTGAACTTCTTGCTTTGACCTCGTAAGAATTACAAACTGAGTACTACTGTTTGGAACGTTTTACTATAAATAACTAGGAAACACAAGGCTTGACTGATACCTTGAATGATTTCTAAAGAAGTAATGAGTAGCAAGAGAACGAATGATATATATACTCGGTTATTATGGCACTGATATGTTTTACCACAATGTTTCACTTCCACACACTGAACACCATCTATACCAAGAGCGATACGGTTTCCCATAGCACTATAAAACCACGAATTCCATCTTCACCTGAGCGTGGACTAAGCATTGCTGACTTGTTCATAAACCTATATTGAACTTAGAAGAAGAAAGAGGGTTTTCTTTCAATTTCCATATTGAAGTCACATACTTAGTTTTCAATGTGAGAATGGGCCAAGCATCTGGACCTCCTCGTATTCACAATGGCTTCAGACTCTGATAAACTCTGATGACCTGACGCGACATTTGACCTCACCTCCTAGAACAAGACCGACCTCGTACAATAGGTGAAACACATACCAATTCATCAATCCAGGGTTGGGGTCAAGTATTGTGTGCACAAACCATATGACAAACTAGAATTGTATCAGATGGCTTTTATTATCCTAAAAAGGCGGACGACTAAGTGTTTCGCCTGGTTGCGCGATCGATGGTTTCGATGGTACTGTCTGAATTTATCAACTGATACCATCTTTACAGCAAGATTACAGTAAGATGTGACAAACATATGAGAGAGATCCTGTCAATAATGAAATCCGGTACTATAGCTCTCAACAACAAGAATAACATCAATAGATGACAATAGGGGGCTCCAGTTAATAATGAAATCCAGCAATAACATCCTCCGGGTTAGGAGACCATGTGCAACGTTTCCAGTGCGGATCCTATCTTGCGTACATAACTAAATTTGTGAAGACGTCATATGTCCAAATCATTTATCTCGAGCATTAACTGTTCGGGGAGTCCGCCCATCTTATTCATTCTTCATCAGATGACAACATATTAAATTCCAAAGATGCAAGTGAGGCCAAATTGAAATCCATAGTTCACGGAGGAGCAAATAAAAAAAAAAAAAAAAAAATTGTCATCGCGATTTGAGCCATATAGGCCAATGTGAGGAATTTTGGATCACAGTGGCTAGATATGATTGAATGACATCATTCGATTACGGATCTGTGGTTTCAAGTCAAGATTAGGGATGCGAATAGAAACACGAACCCCCACGTTTAGATGTGCTGGCAAAAAGCAATCGAATCCCCCATTCATTATTCCATAGTTTCAGCACGTGGCACACTATGTTGTTCTTGAATGGAAAAAAATCTATGTTTATCCCGAAGGCAAAAAGAAAACAGCGAACAAACGTCCTTGCTGTTCTGTCTCAGTATCCTTCTTATAGGTACACAATTTTAGGTCAGACATGCATGATCGCATAGATTTCTATTCGAAAGTAACCCACCATGCATGCCATCGACAAATATGATTAAAAAACATTCAGTTGAAGATGAGAAACCATTAAAATTAGCGCCTTTAGAGCTGTTTTTTTTTGGCAGCCCTGGAACATGGAAAGCTAAGACGGCGGTTCACCCTGGAAAGGAAATTTACTCTTTTCATATCAAGACCTAGTTATTTTGACACCTCTGAGCAGACCACATGTATCCGTACGACTCCACTACAGGAGGAGACCATCTTTGTCACGAAAATCAGGCAAACGTTGAGATCTGCTATTTGCAGCACTCCGATAAGGGCCCGTGATGACGTCCATCGGGCCAACGGCAACGACCCTCCCTCACCGATCGCCTGGAAATCAGCGATAGGCCTCTTTCGCAGAAGTAGTCAGAATGAACATCCACGAGTTTTGAAAAACTATAGAGTGAACTGGGTCATCCCATAGACGAACTCTCCAGCAAGATGTCCGAAAAAGCCCCACAGGTCGGATAACTTATGCACAAGAATCTCATCGCCTTGCAGCCTAGTCTCCTCAAAGACTCAAGAATCACCACATGAAAGGATGTAGTCGCCGTACCTAAGCTTCGTATTGTTGGTCTTGCAGTGAACACCGATAATATTGTCGAGCATTTTATGAGAGCAAAGGGTTAAGCCGCTTCGAGGGATTAAGCGACGTCGCTATTGAGAGGTGTCACCGAGACGGAGAGGGACACCACGACCGACTCCCACACATCTTGGTCCGATGCCTTCCGTATGAAGGCAGCATCAACATCAACGAGGAAAACTCGCATCCGCTTTAGGGGAGATTTCTTTAATCCTCGATGACCTCACACCCGTCCTGACCTGGGAGAAACAAAAAAGAACTGATCCGCAAAGGTGGAGGCCTCTGTACAACAATGTCACAAACTGAAATTCTCTGGTGGAAAATGGCGTGACTCATCGGTAAAACCATACGTTTTCAGTATAACGATGAGGACTGGGTGTTCCTCTAACTGGAACTTTCTCTGGCTCACCTAGGCTCGCCTATTGTTTACTGACCTTGCCCGGGTCATTACCTTTTTTACCTGTCAAACAGACCTATATCCTGTTAATATGCCAGGTGCATTTAGATGTTTCCCATTTATCCCATCAATACTTCGTCCGATTCCTACGTTGTTTTCATGTGAGTACCGTTAACCTAATTTTAAGTACTGTGGCCGAGCTCATAATTGTTTGTTGAAACTTATAAAACACTAACCTTTAGATGACGAATACAATTGGGAGTTATATTGTAAGAGGGATTACGACATGCTAGCAAAGACCGGCAGCACTATGCTTAGCTCCATAAAACAACTCTGAATTGTAATTTTATTCAGGAAACCCCAGTATCATGGCGATGAGGCCTAACTGGGCTAATAATGGGGAGGAAAAAAAAATATTCGCATGGTACTTCCGCAGTAGAGGGGTGCTGTGAACAATCCGACCTGGAGCCGTGCTTCATGTTTTTAAACTTCCATTGCATGATTTTGAGATTTTATTACTAGTTGAATCTGTTGCGGTGTATTATTCTCACACTCACTTGTATTTACGTCCCAACATTGACAATCCTGAGTCTATACGAAGATCTTATCACTCCAGTTTTCTCAGGCAAGTTCGCGCTGTTAAATATATTGTTGGAGGTGATTTAATTCTGTTTTCAATCTTCAATCTGATCTTGACAAAGAAGGGGGTATCGTAGGACTAATTTTTAGGGCCAGATCGACTTCTTAATTTATGGGAAGTATGATCTGGTCGATGAAATTTGGAGAGATAGGGACCCGTTAACCCATTATTTGTACTTGGAATTCTAACATAGCGGATATTCACTGTAGGTTGGATTTTTTTCATTATAATCTCGCCATCTTTCTCCCAAAGTTACTAATTGTTATTTCAAGCCAACCTTTCAAACCGACCAGTGCATAGTCGTGTTATGCATCGACCCTGCTGATAGTCAAGAGGGAAGGGTTATTGGAAATTTAATAATTCCCTTCACATCGGATTCCACTTAAACTATCTGGTTATCTATTTGATTGAGTCCTTACAGGAACGACGCAAGCACGGCTACCGCGGATCCGGGTTCTCCTGGAAATTCTTCGATTTATTATCCGTGCCGAAACGCAATTCGTTTAGTAAGGAGAGCAACTCACGCTGCTAATTATGAGTCATCTTATTTCCAGAATTAGTATTTGGAATCTGACCTTACAGTGTCCCTTATCCCCAATCGTCAGAGTGAATTAGATAATGTTCGTGATAATCTTCAGCTATTGTATAAGAATCGCTTGAAGGGCTTATTTTTCAGGTCTATAGTCAATATGGTTGCAGTATGGCGAACGTACTCTTAATGAAACAAATATGGAGAATAGCACTAAGACGTTCATCTACTATTTACAAACTATCAAAATTCAAGTTTAGGTGAAATCCGTCTTTTATAGTTCTCTCCAACTGCTGAGAATTGCAATTCGAATAACTATTTTGATAAGCTCCCAGCGTTTACTTACCTCCGATTTGAGCGTTTCCTGTTGTCATTTGGTACGCTACGGTGGATGAGTGCTAAGGTCTGCATTGTTTTCCTATGACGACTGGTAACTCGTCTGGGAGTGACGGGTTCTCTATTGATTTTCATAAGTTCTTGCCATTAATCAGCATTTTGTTGTGGATTCTCTCATTATTCGGTTGATAAAGAAAAGTTTCTCAGAGGATCAATGTCGTAGTATCGTCCTCTCATCCTACAGCGAGACAAAGACCCTTTGTCTTTGTTAATTAATCGAGACCTATTTCTCTAACTGAATACTGACTACAAAAGCCAAGGCAGTTTTCGGGTCCCGGCTCAAGCCCAATCTAAAAGGAGATTAATGGCTGTAATCAACAGGGTTCCTTCGGTAGCTTCAGTGGGTGAACAATATTCATTCGTTCGTCCGTCTTAGATTAATGAGTACTGTGATCAAACAATATTCCGGTGGGGGGTTTCATATTCTTCATCGTTTTGAAAAAAGCGTTTGATTCGTGGACTGAATTTTGGTTTCATCAACACTTTAGATTAGTTTGGGTTTGGTGCTAGCTTTAAATTTTGGGTTCACATCTTCTAAATAGGTGTATTGCGCCGTGTGCGAATAAGGGGTTTCAACCTTGGGTTTTTCCTTTTGTGGGAGTACGGCAAGGTTTGCCCACTCAGTCCCCTATTCGTTTATTCTTCTGCTGATATTCTCGCACGTCCATATTTTTCTCCAGTGATAAGTACAGAGGCTTCGAATTTTTTGACCCGGGAATAAACTTATCCATTAGCTGACGATACAGCGTTGTTTATCGATTGTAGTTATAATTCAATTCAGAATTTGCTCGCTTTGCTGAACATAATGGGTTATGAAGACTCAATTTTTAGTATCACAATTAAAAACTCATTAATGTACTTCCTTTAACCTCAGATTTCCCATTTTTATGGTGACAACAGATCTAGTGAGTAAGCAAAAAGCTACATGCTTCAAATGAGTGTTTTTACACTCCTGTTCCCATATCAATGCACCCTGTCCCATTTTCATCACTTTTGGTTAAATTACGCAACCCATGCAAGTGCAAGCGAGTAGGTCCACTGTAATTATGAGTAAAATCATTAGAAACAACAGCAGAGACACATAACACAGAAAACCCATGGTTGTTGCCTTCGTTTATTCGAAAATCCCATAAATTAATGGATAACCTTGGCCTATAAAGCATACCGTCCCTCTTGAAACAGTGTTTAGGAATTCAACACCTCTTTTCTAAACAATAGTTTGTCCCTAATTTTGAAAGGTGTTTAAATATGTTGAATATATTAAACATTCGTGTTTATTTGCTAAATATCAATGTTTAATTGCTAGACATGTCTAGAGAATCAACGGGTCAAAACAGTGTTGAGAAAAGTGTTTGATTCCTGAAACAACTGCTTTTAAGAGTGTAACTCACCTATGGACCAGTACATGCTTAGCGCTAATAATTTAGGGCCTACTGTGCAATGCTATGGCCCCTACTTAATATTAGGCTAGCCTAGATGTACGCCGGTACGATTGAACCTAACAGATGTACTAGTACCTGCTTAGCCTATAAAGCGTAACGTTAGGGCCTAACTGTTCACCCGCATATGCCAGCTTAACATTAGGTCATGCGCTTCGAAAAGTTTACCGACAGTGGCAAAAGATCATACGATTTTAGGCTTTAAGGCAGGGATCGCTCTCCCTGCATCATTCAACGAAGTAAAAATGAGTTTCAGTTGCTCTTTGTATTTTTTTTTTACATTTCGATTGCTTCAAAAGTACATTGCATTTTAGGGCAAACTCCGTTCAAAAACACAACAACTTACCAAAAAACGGGGGGATGTTCGTCGTCAAACACGTGTACAGTATATGTGAAAAGTACTCACGCAACGAGTAATTAAATTTACCAGTGCGTTGTTGTGACCTCACGCATTATGTGAGCTATTTCCTCCTATGTGTATAAAACCATAACATATCCAGGTAATGTCCCAAAGCGAATTTCGTACACATTTACAAGTACTGAGGTCAAGTTATTTACAAACATATGCGGAGTTTAAGAGTACTTTAAAGTGAATAACACTGAACACATGTTTTAAAATCCTAATTAAATTACTCATGTTTCGTATCATTCATCTGCAATTACCAATTGATTTACCTGTTATAATCTTTGTGTGTAGGACATCCTCCTTGTTTTTTATTTTGGGTTGAACCTATTATTAACAGTGGCCCTCAATATCTTTCCGATTTTGGCCAGCGATCCTTCTTCGGGCCCAATCAAATTCTTGTATCGAGTTCACTCACATGACATGATCTGTTCAGACTGAACTACTTGAAGAAACTCTCCTCTCTCGACTCCAATCATTTTTAAATGTCTGGTCAATCAGTGGACCTGACACCCGATAGGCAGAAACGGATTGTGATATCATTCGTTCTTTCACACAATGTGTTTTCCTCTTTCGGTTTTGCCTTACCCCCTTTATGCTTTATCAATGAAGTACAGGGTTGTATTTTCATTTCATTTGGTCTGGGAACCCGACAAGGTTAAGAGGCACCACTCTGTCATATTCTTGGGCTAATGAGGTTATGAAAAATCAACGCATGTGAGAAATTTTATTTCTGGGCACCCACACCTAAAACTAACTTGGATAACTCGGTTGATATAGATTAGAGTAGCGTTTTTGAAGCTTTTTGGGTTTGACTACTCTCTATCTAGACAACGGCAGACATTTTTATTTAATTTAACTTCAATAGTAAAGACATGATTCAATATTCAAAATAGCTTATCAAATACGTTTGTTCGCTTGGGAATCTGAACTTCAGGTACATTGAGATAATCACGCTAATGAATTCACTCTGGAACAATAGCCATATTAATATTATAATTGTAGCCCTCCCATTCGCACTCATATTTTGTTCGATCTCTGCTATTCCCAGGGCGTGGAAATCCAACATATTCACTATTAATCAGGAGAGTGCTGAGGCCCCATCTGGCAATTATTCAGTCTCCAGTAGTTTCCTGGTATTGTCCCTCCAAACCGACTGCTTGCTAAATGGAAATGTTGTATATAATGATTGAAGCTTATGTTTAAAATCCTTTAGCGTTGAGAGAAACTTAATTTAAATAATTATTTGATTAATTATTATTTTCAATTTCATTTTTTTCACATAGAGTAATTGGTACGAACAAGTGTTGTACTTGATGACGAAAACTGATAGCGACCTTTTACCTTCTCTAACGCTGAAATTGAGGATATTGACCATTTGTTCCGGGGTGCTCTTCCCTCGACACAGAGCAATACCTATTTGGATGCCAGTTTATCTTCTAAGAAAGACTTCTTCTTGGATATAGATTATTTGGAGTCACCCGTGAACTTTATTATCCTCCCTTTAAATACTAATTTTTAATTGCGGTCTTGAAAGTGCAGGCCTAACGTTTATCATTTTTATAAGAGAGATTACAATTTAATTCGAAGGTTGAGAATTATATTGTTCGCGACCACAAATACAACTACTAGAAAGCGCATTGACAAGTATACCGCTATATATCATTGTTTTATCGTAGTAGGCTCACACAGGATGGTGAGTGAATCTTCTAGTAATATTTTTTTGCCCGTCTACTTAATTTGTTTTTTAAAATTGTAGCATGTTTTTATTCCAACTAGTGAAAGTCAATAAATGATTGGGAAAAAATGAGCTGAGGTCTAAAACAAATAAAATAGGAAAAATAACTATGGAATAATAATAAATAAATGATTTTTTTTCATCCATATTTTATTACCTTCTCTTTCTCATGAAACACCTAACATACAATTATGTTTCGTCAAGTAATTTAAAATTGATTCTAACAGTAATCTCCGGAAATATTCTTTCAATGTAAATTTCTACTCATTTTTTGCCCTCTTAATTATCTAATAGCAGGAAGCTGAACGTAAAATAAGAATTCATCGACTGTTGAAAATTCCTTTATTGTCTTTTTTACAACTGAAATATAAGAATACTTGGCATTGACGATAGAAAATTGATTGGATCAACTTTCACCAGTTAAGCCAAAGATAACATGGACTTCCGTCAAGTAATATTCTGGGGTTAGACCAGTTTTGAATATGGTAACCAAAAAGTTCTCACGACGACTGTAAGAAACAAATGACTAATATGTCTCAATCATGTAATGGCAAAATCTAGCATGATACAGAATCCTCCGGATTTCTAATTCCTATTCTGTGCATTTAATAATTAACTCCAAGAACACAATGTAAATCGAAATTGGGAATATTTAGTTTTGTATCCTTAAGAGTTGTGTAGATAACAGAAAAAAATGCATTCCAGTAACAATTCCATCGAGGGGAACAGTCGTTCCCACTTTTCCAATTGCGCGGGATTGTACCTTTACTTAGAAAAAGTTATATGAGCTTTATTACCTCTTGGAGCATGTAAAAAATTTCGTTATTCGACAATCATTGTCACTGGGTATATTAAATTCCCCCACGTTACACTTCCAATGTCTTTGGCATTGCAGATATAACCGAAGTAAAATCAGAAAACTGATGTTACTGTTAGAATTATTGGTAAAAAAATCATTATACTGGAAGAGGTGCTCCCTCCTCATTAAAGAAAAAAAAATTAATTTTTTTCATCGTGGATCCACAATCTCTGTGAACAACAATCGACATCAACATTCGACCGTATCTTTACAGAGAATTATTATTACTACCTGGTTGCCGTAGTTTCCATGTGGTTCAACGTAGATATATCTGCCCATGCATAACAACATCTCTGACAAACCTATTCCACTATTGTTAATGCTTTAATCTTTACAGTGAAATTACAGCCTGAACAGAATTGACTACCACAAACCCTTCAGATAATAGCCTAAATTGTTTCCATTGTCCTAGAGGTTTCATCTAAGTAGAGTTTAAAATAATTTTTAACCCATTTTATTTTCAAGCTTTTCACAAATGACTCCATGTGTAAATCATATAACTCCCTTCTGCTTTACTATTAATACATACGATCTCTTCACCTTATCCGGCTTCCCATTCCGAACAACGTTGAAAATAATTTGTTCAACGACTGTCGAATAAAATACAAAAGTGGATCTGGAAGCAAGTAAACCAAATAAACGAATTGGGACACTGCAAAAACGTCTTAACTATAGTAATCCTACCAGGAGTCAAATCCCGCTTCACACTGATGAAGAAATTCTTAATGCGAGAGAGCTTTGGGAAATATTTAATGTACAGAATTCATCCTCGCGATGCTAATTTAATACCACGTAATTAACCGGGCCATTTGTCACCTGAAATTCACCCTGATTAAAGTGATTTGGATAATCCCTTATATACCCTTGGAAAGATATACGACTTACTTAAATTAAACCTTTAATCCAGAGCTCTGACAAAGGTTTTAAAACCTCAACAAGTTCAGACACACTTCTTTGCTAACCGTCTTAGTTATAGCGGTCTCATCTGCAGACTGAAATTGTGAAACGTGTATGAACATCGCATCCCTTTAAAATTATATTTTGTTTAACCTGCTAATGTGAAACTCTCACTACAATTATCAATGATAAGGGCTAAGAGACACCCCTGCCTACTCACGAAAAATTTGAAAATAGCTTGACACAAAACCTTATTAATAAAACTTGAAGTAGCATGAACCCATAGAACGTGTTAACACCAATTTAAGAATATCTTCAACCAAAATTAAAGAAAGTAAGACTATTCTGGATAAATTGCCAATCTAACTTACAATGCTTTTTCAAAATCCAGTAGGACTAGTGCGCCTGGAATGGCCCTCTCCTTAGGTAATATAGAATATCTAAAATAGTTCTAATGTTTCTCACCGTTATCTATTTTTTGAGAAACTGTGTTGCTCTGGACTAATTAAACCTGGAAAAATAAATTTTAATTCTAGCAGCAACGTTTTGCAGCAATTTTGTCAATCATGATTTTCATCAGGCGATTATGTCGCCATTAGCCTAAAAATAACGATCTTTCGAATGGCTTTCGGAAGGCGTGTAATAACCGCTCTTTTCCCGGTTCGTCCGAAACAAAGACCGAGAAAAGGCATACTAAGAAATCCCACCACCAAATTACCATATCATACCAAAAAGTTCTGTAAATTCCGAAGGTAATCCCTCAAACCCCGGGACTTGTTTGAGAGAAGTGTACCCGCCGCTCACATTCCTTCAAAGTCCAATAGACCTTCGACAAAGAGGACCTTTGTTCCTCATATCAAAAGCTGGTATAATTTAAATTATTTCTTAAGAAAACGTGTTCCGAATCTACCTCATAGTCTTTTGCACTAAACTGAACTATAGAAGTTTAACAGCCTCCTTTTATTATGTCCACTAGACCTCAGTTAAAAATGTGACCATCACCATTCTTAATTGTAGAAGTGATTGCTTACTTTGCTTCGTCGACCAAGTTTAAAAAAAATCTAGTATTTCTCTCTTCGTTCTCCACCCAACGTGCGCGGGAGCGGATAACTATTCCCTCAAATTTATAATCATCACAAAAATCAAAGTTTTTGCCTTGCTTCATTTAATTGTATACGAATACTCTCAGTAGGAAATTTGCAATACTTTTGCTCTAAACTAGGCAATATTCTTGTAATAAGATCTTGTTCATACTTTTATCGCTGCTCTGGTATCCGCAATTACTCCTTTAATCAAAGCAATATAGTCTAAATCGATAAAAAGAAGTATTTAATTTCCATAACCCCCTTACCATATTTACCACCAATTGCAACTGTCATGGCACGCTTGATGGGGTCGGAACCAAATATTGGGATATACTTGCATCAGAAACTTTATGCCTAAAGATGCCTTGAAATAAAAAAAAAAGTCTAGTCGACAATGCATATTGGTATCAATATTAGAATGCCAACTAAAACGATGTTGTCAGCGGATTACGTTCACCAGCACGCCAATATCGATCAAATCATAAATCTGCATCAAATTTAGAACTTCCGCACGTGCATTAAAGTTGGTTCATATTACCACCACATTTATCAAAAAGCTAGATTCCAACAAAAGTTGGAATCGCCTCCCCAAGAAAGAGAATCAAAATGCAGCTCATTCTCTTGGTGGCATAGAGTATGGTTGTACTATACCAATTGGGACTCTATACTTTATGACTGCTATTTTCTTGATGACCTACAGAAAGGTGCGCATATATATCTACCATCTTTATCACTCCTGGACATTGATGGAAAAAAGTAATGAAGGTTTAAAAAGGATAGCCACGCCTCTGCTTATTACTACCATGAGCACAGAAAAATTCTGCCAGCCCCACTCATTTTCGTCCCATTAGCCGGCAATCACTAAAATAGAATGGTCCCTTGATTAGAACCACGTCAAATTTGCGATGAAGTAAAGAGGTAGTTTTCCACGCTTCTGCAAATAAATAGGATGCGACAATCTTCTAACAATGGTTACCGTTGACTATCAATAGGGCTACATACAACGCTGGTATAAGGGAGAACAATTATTATGAACTCCTGAAATAGTCGTGAATGTGTCTTCAATGCTGCCTCAGAGTTCCATCATTTTACTATGTTTATGGCGGGCTCATAGGGAACACGACTGTTTTTCATTTCTATCTCGGGGCGGCAGGAGTTCGGAATAGAGGTTACGACAGTTCGTGTTGTACTTCAATGAAAATGATGGGGGTCTCTGTAAATATGCCAATCTTGCTGCCTCTAGCAAAATGTTCATAGATTTCAATCCATACTTATATATTAGGTATGGTTTCTTTCCATTTAAGGTATAAAATTGGCATAGTGGGCTATGGTAATGGGCATCAATTCCGCTGGCTTAGTCGTGGATGCTAAAAATAGGGGAGAAGTAGTGTGGCTGGAGTCTCCTCACTCACTGTGACACTGTTATTTTGCGGAAATGCCACAGTTAGTGGGAATGATATTTCTGTTGAAAGTCTCAGCAGTATATATTAATATATATCATAATCCATCAAGCGGATTCCCACCGATTCGGTTATAGTGTGCATACAATATTCCCTGCCTTCAATGGAAACCATGCCACAACGTCCGGGACAGTTCCTATGGTTGCTCATTCCGCATAGATTGTTTTTTATGGCTCCTCACAATCTCTAATTCTACCTGGCAATGAGGGTATAGGATCCGAGATTCTGGCTCAAACAAACCTTGGCAAAGGGTGCATTGCTTCCAGGTGTAATATATTTGAGTATTACTCTTTATCCCCTCCCCCAAAATCGCTGTGCTTTGTTGTGAATGACAGAATTAGGCCTAAGAAAGCGACATCTTATAAAATGGGTCAGTAGCGTAACCCCGTGAACCATTGTAAAGACAATTTTTCATGCATTTGTGTCGAAATCCGGATCATGTTGGCTTCTACCAGCATTCGAAAATAAACAGCCACTCTATCCTCTAATATCTAGAGTGAGGTTAGTTATTTCGTACTGGGAAGGAGCGACTCCAGCAAAAGGAAAAAAAATGAAAAATAATACCTACCAAATAACTTTCCCGACAGATTCAGCAGGAGGCTACCCTTGATGCATTTCGCCGGTCACAACGTCGTAAGCTGCTGGCTCATCGTTTTTGTCCTCTTGGGGCTCAGTTTGACACCTATTCCAGTGAGGCCTCACTGTTCCAGTGGGCAATGATATACACGTGTAAGGGGAACAGAGTACAACTTCCCCCACCAACTTCATAATGCCCGGTCCCATTCTGATAGGAGAGGCAAATTACTAACCTGTTATGATAACGATACCAAAATCGTACCCAGCGAAGCTGTGTGGAATATGAAAGAAATCTGTGACGACCGGAAAAGAGGACAATGCAAATTTAGACTCTGATGATCGACAATCTCCTCCTATGAGGAATGGGAACCACCTATAAGGTGAGTCCGTTTCAACGCAATTACGCACAACCATCGATCTACACACTTTATGGAAGACAATTTCATGTGACATCGACCAGGTTTAGTCTACGTGTAGATAGGGTAAAGTGGCACTTCTGGGTTCTGATGTAACGATAAGAATACAAAACCTGTCCGAGGGTCCTCACAAGGTGTATGTCAAGTACCCGGTACGAATGCACAGGGTATATAGAACTTGTCGTTAATGTTTGCTATTCCTTCTAATCAGTAATAGTGTAACATGGAAAAAACACCTTGGAATTGTCTTTCGCCCTAGGACAGTGAAATAAAGGAAGAAGCAAAGCAAACAACTGACAGTGTAAAGCCACTTGAGGCGCTACTTGATTAGGGCCTCTATAATATACGAATAGTCGAAAGATAAGCGTTTTTAATGTTGACCACTAGAGATGAGCAGGCGGATAAACGACAGACTGTATACAAACCGCATATTGCCCTCTGTTGACCTCATTCTCAGAAAGCACTTTAGATCATTCTATTTGACTTCCGGTGACTTTGAAATACCTGCCAATTTTTCATCCTACTTATCTACCTTCTCCATTTTTTCTATGAATACGATAGAATTGTAATAAATCATGCAATTCGTCCTCCTGCGCCTTGAATGACCTCATATTGTTTTTGAATAACAATAGTATAGTCCCACATCCACACCGAG
>JAODTK010000151.1:0-15205 GCA_026419785.1 Sclerodactyla briareus | reverse complement strand
TCTAATTTGCGTACAGAATGCCCGAAAAGGTATTGCCTTCTCATACTGACTCAGAGGGTCTTGCTACCGCGTTCACTGTTTTGTTTTTTCTCCGGGAAGATTGAGTCGATTAGGCTAGACCTTTATGAGATACCTGTTCGTTCGCCTTCACCTGACTCTCGAATTGCCGTGAACATTCTGTACCTTCGAACCAACTGAGATTGGTCAGCAAATCATATTGAAATACTCCCAGCAAAAACAATGCAAGCGGATCTGTTCCGACATCATTGGTTTTTCCTAGTATGGATGCCTTTTGTCCCATTTAACTGAACGTAATCACATCGATGATTCCGGGCCTCTTTCCTGACATCTAAACCTGCATCTTGTAATTCCCATAGTGAAAAACCCAACCTTGACAGTAATTCACTCAAGACGTACGACCATTAATCTTCTCCCGTTTTTTTCAAAGACCATTGGAAGGTTTGTTGCCAACCGCTACAGCATTCCCTTACTCAATCGTTTGTATTCACAATTCTAACTCAGCCTACCGCGCCGATCATGGCATTGAGACCGCTCTACTACAGGTTCATAATGATTTACTTGGTTCCTTAGAGAGTCATCAGTAGTCTTGTTAGTTCTTCTTGACATGAGCGCCGCGTTTGACCTATCCGACCATAAAAAAAAAATTACCCTTCTCCACCGATTACAACATAGAAAACATTGGAGGAACTGTTTCTGGATTGATCACGAACACCATCCGTAGTAATCATTACTCTCAGTCCCAATACAATATCGCTGTTACTGGTTCCCTCAGGGGTCGTTCCGGTCCGCTCCTGCACCCACTATACACCCGTCCATACGTGACTCATTGTTTCCGCACGGAGTGAGCACAGATTGATGTCTGATGATTTCATCTTCATGAGACCTCCTCCTCTAACCGTTCGACTGCTATTCGGCTACTTGAAGATTGTGTCTCTTCTGTTCTGGACTGGTCGTCAGCAAATAAGCTGAAAATGCATAAGAGAAACAGAGTTATCATATTAACCCTCCGAATTTGAACAATGTGATCTCTACAGCATATAGTATGGTACTCTTAGGTTCAGACTGGTTCCTCGCCTCAACTCGATGTTTTATTCGATGAGCATCTCGACTTCAAGAACCCGGACAACCTCCGAGATCTGGGTGGTAGGATTCCACCAAATTGCTAAACTCCGTCAAAAAGAGCTGCACAAATACTCATGCAGTTGTTCATCTAGGAGGACTTCTGTAACAGTTTTAATTGCATGGTCTCCCATAATCCAGTATGTACTTCAATTCACGTATCCAGAATGTTGCAGCTAGAATTGTCACGCGCAGTCCTCCTAGATCACGAAATGTACTCCTGTCTTTGAAACGCCTACATGGCTTCTAGTCCGTGCTCGTGTTTGAATTCAAGATCCTCGTCCTTATTTTAGGATCTCAAGGGCCGGGAAACCATCCATCTAAACCAAGACCTTGTCAACATACCAGCCGGCAAGACGATACGCTCATCATTCAAACAGAGGTATACGCCCACCAAAGATCCGCACGAGGAACCTATGGTTGAACGCCAATTCTCCTTGATAGGACCAAATCTGTGAGAACAATTACCTGAGTCTTGCGCCAAACAACACGTCCACTGAGCTTAAAGCATAAACTGAAATCACACTGTTTTTTTTGTTTTTTGTTTAACTTTTGTATCTTATTAGGGTCATGAGTGTCTGGTACAGCGCTTTGAGGCAGAGCAAAAAGTTTTATAAATATGTATTATTATTATATGATTTGTCCTGCTATATGGTAGAGAGGAGGAGGCGTCCTCTTTTAAACTGGAAAAAGAACGAAATACCCCTGCTTTAAATTTCAGTTCGCTTAGTCTTCGGTTATCAAGTACAAACATCCGGTCAACTGTGTATGTTAGAGGGCTCCGGAGCGTAGTGGTGGTGTGGATCAGTATGATTCGTGGCCGTAACGCTTTTTCCGACACGTGGAGAATCATTTATCGAACGTACACCCGGTCCTTATCGCTGGTTGGGCTTAGAGAGGCTAAGTTAACTAGATGCTCTCACGATTCCCGCTAGTATATACCATTCATCTATAGAGTTACACCGCCTGTTGAATTCGATAGATCACAATTTCGATATCGCCTCTGAAAGTGGTCTCGGCCAATGAAAATTTTCTTGTCTGGCCGGCAATTCCCACATTCCCACAGTTCAGTAACCATTTAAAAATACAGTACATCCTCTAATTTAGGGCAGCCCTCTATTCTGTCCATCGTGGGGCTGACAAATACAGGGGAGTATTAAATTGAAGAGCGCAATCTTGAAAGCTAATATGGAAGGTTAAAAAGAAAATGGATAGGGGTGGTACCCGCCCGTCTAATGATCGGGAGGCAACTCACAGCCCAACGGAAAAATATTGCATAAGCTTATATAACGTAATGAATTTAAAAGTTTGCTCTCTCTCAAACCGCCAACTTGAGATGGTTTGTAGAAATAGAAGGCCAAAGCATGTTAGTAACACTGGTACGCGAACAACCATCAGGTGGTGGTCTAAAGCAAACAATAGCTTCGGCTGAAACGTGCGTTAGGTGCGCACTCGATGGAATGATTTTCTTTTCACAATTCAATCATACAAAGTCTGTTCCACTGTTTCTATGCTCGATAGCTACTGGGTTAGATGATCATGCAAATACTAAGTTTCCCATCAGGCGCCCTTAGTAAAAACATCGCCAGAAGTGCATGTATATTGGTTTCGAAGAAAAGAGGCGGTCAATCTCCAGTCGCGTAAATTACCATATTATCAGTTTCACTAAGGGACATGCAAATTGGGCCCCAAATATGTGAGTATTTTCACTAGTTACCATAGAAACACGATGGGGCAGTCGTTGATTTGTAAAGTCAGGTAAAATACTACTCATAGCTGAAAAGACAAAAAATGAGAATATCAGTCGGAAAATCTGCTAGAATCTAATATCGATTTACCGAATGTTGTCCCTTGGACGATTTTTGTATTAGAGGTGGAGTACCCCGCCCTCCTCCCGTGACCCCGAGTCGCAACCGGCCCTAGATATGCAGGGGAGGAGTAAAGAGGAGCAGATAGGGAAGCAGTTAGACTAGAATATGTTTGTTTTTTTTGTCAATAACGCGAAATGGAGTGTGGTACTGTGGTATGATAACTTTGAGATCGCTAAATTTCCAGAGTAGACTTTTATATCTTTCAGCTAACTCGTTCGGAAACATTTGTGATGAACAAACCCAGTGCGTCGCGCATCTCATCATTCAAGCTACGTGGAATTCCCAAGAACAAGTTATTTCTAGCGTAATGTAATTCTTAGTCACTCGATATTATTCTCTTATATATGTAGCATGATGTGGAGGCATGGTGATGCCCGGTCCCACTTCGGATCTAACATGAACCGTCACGAGCATGGGACCAAGATGCAGGCAACGGCCAAGACCAGGCCACACGCGTAAGTTGTTTCAGTCACCATGTTAGCAAGAAACCGACTATCAACGGTTAGTGATTCTTGATATTCAAAACCCAAATATTGTTGTTATAAAAGTATTTCTTAGAATGATTCCACACTAGTCTTGTTACGTGAAACAAATTATTCAATAATGATTCCACTGATTAGTTCTGGACATAATGGGAAATCGCGTGTCCCGGCCTCAATCTCAGTCAAGTTTCCCGGTAGATATATAAATAGACAAATGTTGTGGATATTCAGGGTGTCTGTCGCCAATCCAACGTGGCTTAAATTTTGTCTCCTGTGAAATGGTGTTAATTCAGAGAACAGGCTGTTTTCAAACGGTATCATGCTAAAAGATCTATACTGCCGCGAGAAGAATGAGTATTTCTCGCGGCAGTAGAATATCTTTAGCAAGCATACCGTTTGGAAACAGTCTGAGAAATGCGTTATTCCACCTTATTTAGATGTTCTATGTGTAACTGCATGTTCCATGTCATTGCTGGATAGTGAAGATAAGGCATGGTATTAATAACGGTAGGGGCGCAGTAACGCGCTCTGCCCTTATCCGTACGGCGAAGGAACATCGTGGTCTAAAACGCTAGTATCGAAGTATAAGCGCTAAATATTTTACCTAGGAGTTCAATGACTTTGGTGACGTTTCAAATGTCTATGAAGTCATTCGGTCTATTAACTCTCGTGTGACATCCACAATTGTTGCAAAACGAAGTTATTGTAAATTAGCGGTAATAAACAATAGTGATCACGGGGAAAGACCATTACCTAGACCTATGCTTAATGTATTCCGAGAAGAAAAACAGGAAAAAAAACCACTTAAACGGTCACAGGGCAATTTTTAAACATAGATGAAGCATATGTTTGCCCCCCTCGCTCCCTGAGATCTCCGCCAAGGATATACGACCTCAGTGGTTTGCATTCATTGTAATACTATGCCTAAGGCGAGGTCTTGTAATGAGGTTCTGTATAAAACCCGTGTGACTGATAACGTCGGTAATGGTCCTCTCTACAAGTAGTTGCAGTAAAGAAATTATTTTTGGTTTGGGAAACAGGAGCGGGAAAAAATCGAAAACTATTGTTCGCAGAGTGATTAGGCAGAAGTAGAGCCAAGTAAATCAGAATAAAGAGACCTTATTTTGGTATTGATGGGAATGAAGTCGTGTTCTGTACCTGTGAATTATAACGCAAATACGTGACATTAAACAAAACCTAAACTTCGTAAGGGAGGGTACGTTTAAATAACTGTAACTATTTTGTTGGTTTTCAGGACCAATAGTCATGGAGACGATGGCGAGGGCAATTCCAGTGGTCAAGGCACTGATGCGAACAGTAGAAACCTTGTTCCCGAGTGCATCGCGTTTGTAGAATTCCGGTATGCATTTATTCGGAGTGTAAGCACACAATATGATAGTCAATATGACAGATCATAAGTCTAACAAACACACCAGAAGACCTAAGACACGTAGGTTTTCTAACGTCACAATATTTCAAAAAAAAAAACAAAAAAAACATCTAAGTCCTTATCAATTTTGAGCCATTTGAAACACACTTGATGAACCAGGGCCGTTTCGTATCGCTGAATGTGAACTCGTGGAATCTCGAGTATCCTACGCGTGAGTGCATACGTACTCAGTTAACATAAGCTCCTATTCAACCCTTCTTAAGCCGCGTTTCCATGCACGCGGCGGGCCGGGCGGGCGTTAAACGCTCACGTTATTTTCAATGGGCCGTTCCATGCACGCGGGCGGGCCGGGGGGCGGCTGGGTTTTCTCGACTCGGTCATGTTAGCGATTTTTTCCCGCCCGCCCGCGTGGCGGTGGTATTTCTAATCAATTCCCGGGGATTTCCTGCAATCTACAGGCTTGTAAGACCCGATGAAATGAAAGGCGTAGATGACAATTTTATGTTCAATTAATGTTGCAAACAACATCCTAATTGTTTCAACACTAGGGATGAGATTTTATACAGAGGTCTCTAGATTCAAACGGCCAGAAACCTTTTGAAACATATGTACATTTTTAAACCATTGATATGTAAGTATTGTGCTAACTTAAATCTCCAAAACAGGTCAATTGTGAAGTTTTAAGAGTGGGCCGTAATCGTTGAAATTTAGAAAAATGGTTTTCAGGAAATGAACACCGGTGTTTAGGTTAAACACTAGTATGCGTCCCGGTGTTTGACAACAAAGACAACCGACAACAACGACAACAACAACAACGACAACGACTGACAACGACAACGACAACAGCGACGACCACGAAAAAAACGACGACAACAACAAAACCAACAACAAAACAACAATAAAAACACAATAATAATAATAACAATAATAAACACAATAAAATAATAATAACAATATTAATATGTAGGATAATCGGTTTCTTATATAATTGCATATACACACTAAAAGTGAGAGGAGGGGCGTGACTCGAGAAAACGCCCGCCGACCGCGTGCATGGAAACGGGTCTTCCAAAACGCAGACCCGCCCGCCCGCCCGCCCGCCCGGACGCCCGCCCGCCGCCGGTTTGACATGAAACACGGCTTTATAGTTTTCTAAATTCGGAGAATGTCATGTTTTTGTTTCAAATGTTAAACGTGGTCAGTCATTCCAAAATCTCGAAGATATTGCAAAAAACGAACACGGAACCAGTACACACAACACGCACACCCACACGCGCGCGCGCGCAAACAAATAAACACACCCACACACACACACACACATTACACACCACAAATACACCATTATAATCTGGAATAGACTGCGAAAACTTTCTGAACCAGTGTGTTTCGCAACAAATCACCAGAGGTGCAATTTAATACAACAATCACTGTTTCAATCCTGTTCATAAACCTCATCTAATTTGCGACTAGTCATTGTATTGTAAAATGAACATTTTTTGAAAGAGTGAACAACGAATGTATGAAAATAAACATACAAGACCGTTTCGTCGATAATGCTGTGTAATAACTTGAGACATGCTTGCCACTCTTTTTTGTCGTCTACAACACCACTTCACAAACCCGTTTTTTGCATGGCAGGAATTATTATTATTATTCGATTGGGATATGGGCGATATGGAACGCTTTAACTCTGCTGACAAATGTCCTCTCTCTCGGTGTTTACCTTCATTTCCAAGGAGACCGACCTGTAGTGTAAACTACTCAAGCCCACCACCCTGTGACTTCTGCAGAGGCGCGGCATCAAACAGCGTAAGCTACCTTTCCGGACTATGGCAATGATAATACCTAAACATTCTTAAAAAAAAAGAAGGAAAAAGGCAGTGAAAAATACTCAACATTATTAAAAAAGAGAAATGAACTTGGTAATTGGAAAACTCCATTACCACTTATATCATTCACTTCACTCGGTTCGCCTTGAGCTAAAAAGAGAAATCAAGGAAATAACGAGCATTGACCTTCTGGCATCCCTGTTTTACAGATTACTTTTTTGGCTATTTGCATTGTAGAGTAGTGCTGATCATTATCGTCAACTCATCCTGGCGTTCCATTTAAACGAACTTCCCTTCCTCAAAGACGGTATAAATTGAAATGTCTGATATTGTTACAAGCTATGTTGATTTGTTACGAGCGACGAAATCGTATTAACCGTCGTTTTCCTGTGAGTCTCAATCTTAGTTCGGTACCCAAGTAGCTTGTGCTTTATATCAGGTTTTTCAGGGAAATGTGAATGCGCTCTTATGTATTTCTCCTCTTAAGCAGTTAAGTGACTTCACGAATACCCTGATTATTCAATTTGACGTCCGCAAATATGTTATTCTAGATTGCACAATTATCAATCAAAATAATTTATTCGAGCCAGAAACAATGAGAGGCCGATAAATACTTGGTTGGCTCCGCTTTTATCAAGAAGAATGACGTCTAATAACGACGTTGTTGGTTCTTGGTATTATTAATATTATTATGCCCTCTTGAATCCACTTCGGTACATTGCTAAGAAATCCTTCTCAAAACTGAGCAAGATGGGCATTTTCAAACGGCTTCTGAAGGTCCAGACGAAATAACTCACAACATTCCGTTGTCACTGGCACAAGTATACATCCCCATAAATTGTAACAGATCAGTAAAAACGAGCGTTTTTCAGTCTAGTGTATCAGATTTGCAATCATTCAAATCTTTACGACCACATGCATTATTCTATCGACGCAATAGCACTAGTGAAACTAACTGGCTTTAGCGTTGGCGATGATAATTGTGATCACAAGGGTTTGTCGGTGCCTTTTTTTTTTTCGGTGGCGATTTTTTTTTTTTTTTTTGCTTCAGTCGGGAATCCAATCCTGTATTTAGTCATGTCTATTAATGTGTGTGTGTGCGCGCCAGTGTTGTGGCAAAACCAACACTGGTGACGGTGTCGACACTGGTGCGATACCATGAGGGTCCTGGTGTCGGTGTTGGTGTTGGTGTCGAAGCAAACTGCGGTGTCGGTTTAGTGTCGGTGTCGGACATTGAGTGTTCGGGAAATTTTGCTGGTGTCGGTCGACACCGGTATTTTCTTTGTTTTCGTTCAATTGACTCCCAAGTTTTTTATTGCTAACGTTCAATTTATTTTTCATGTTCCTTTGAATATTTCCTATTTTAACATTTGTCCTTGTTTATTTTGCAGCACTAGGGCTACCTTCTCTTCAAAATGGAGCCTGCAGATCTAGCCTCGGACACTGCCACTGTGACACCAATCGCTCACGCATTTCCATACATATAACCTTATTGTCATGTTTTTTTTGTGTTTTTTTGGTTTTTGTTTTTAGTTATATCGAGAGGAAGACTTATGGTAAAGTGTTACTGCAATACAAAGCACTTTATCACAGACCGAAGTGTAACCGTTCCGAGTGTAAAATAGAAACACTGCATCAGATTTCACTGATATTAATCAGAAGTATGCATGCTGTTCCTCTGGATAATTAACAGCCTAACAGGCTAATAATAATCCTAAGTAAACATTGCTACATGCATCACAAGTAACACGTCACATGGCGCACCGGTGCACGACGGTGTGATATGATCCACTTTTAGTGTTACGATGTCGTTAGAATGCTTGCATAAATTAGTACTTCCGGAATTCGTACACATAAAAAAAAATGAAAAATAAAAATGCAATTTATTTTTGTATTCATCATTGTTCCTGGGGGGAACTCTTGAGATGCCAAAATGTAAAAGTGAGAGGGGGCCACAAGTCCAACTTTGTGAATCCATCGATACCAGAAACAGAGATTTATTTTGGGGCGGTGAATTTGGGCGATGAAGGGTTAGTCCGTAAGTTAGTCGAAAAATGGGCCAATATCAGTGAACTGGCATACTACTCAGCAGAGAAACTTAGTCTATCGAGAAATCGTGTTTAGTCTACCTCGTCTGTCAGAAGTTAGTGCTAGGTTAGTCAGTCTCCCATGGTTTGAAAAACAGAGAGATATCCTAGTCCAATGTTAGTCAAGATAGCTTGACTAACTTGTCTAGACTAACTTTGGTCTTCGTCAAGCTTGTTTTGACTACTTATGTTTGTCTGTGTATGTGTAGTCTGGCTACGCAGGATACTAGAGAGTTGCATTTCTGGGACAGAGCCTAACGTTATGACACTTTACTCTCAGTTTAATTTTGCGATCTCATCCACCATTGTTAGGCTAGTTTATTACACGCGTTTCCGAAAAAACAAAAGTCACGCTTATTTTGTTATCCAAACATGTCATGAGCATGTCCAATTTGAGATAATACATGTAAGGTTTAAGTTTTAACACACCAAACGCAATCATTTTGCCCTCCAATATTTTGACCCCGACTGCTACTTCGCTGTCACTGTATCCGACTTATCCAGCAGTAACCCCGCGTTAAACAAATACTAAATATCATGGTATTGGTTAATGTGCGGTAGTGTTCAGACATATGTTATGATGTGTCTTGTGCAAACATATGATGTCTTAACCAAAAAAAAAAATGCCTGGAATTTTACTCTGTGTTGTTCCCGTTAATCATGAAAGAAGTGTTCCTTCTACGTCATCCTATCGTTGCATAAGACAGGCCTTTACTAGTTGGGTGTGTGTTGTCCCTTCATTGGACGTTGTCGATTTCCTGCTAGGGGACGGTTATTTCAATAAACAAACTGAACTACCACCTGTCGCTATCTCGATGTGAAAGGGGTTGAGGCGATGGCGGTAGGTCTACCACCTGGCGGGATCTGTTATTTTCAATTCATGGTGCGACAACTTGTTGAATGTTGGGTGCACTGTGCACATACTATCACTATAGTGGGGGGGGGCACACGGTGCTGTTCGAAAATGCGGCCGGTCAACGCAACCCTTGTGTTGGGTCAGAAAGACTTGATTCACAAATCAAGTGAAGAAAAGTCAAGATACTGCCTGAATTTTCGATGGAATCCCCCAAAGTGTAATTGGTTGTTTTTTGAAGGAAAGAGGTTGAGCCGACGGACGTGGTAAGTTTTAACAGTGTTGGAGGACTCGAGTCCGGTCTCGGTCTCGAGACCGGTCCGAGACCAGCTTTTTGCTGGACTCGGTCTCGGACTCTCGGACTCGTCTTGAATGAACTCGGACTCGGACTCGGACTCGGCTGGTGGGACTCGGGGACTCGGTCCGAGTACAAGGTTCAAGACCGCTCAGAAAAAAATCCACAGAGTAATCCCGGAACTTTATGTGTTATACTGCAAATTTTTGACAAAATCCCGAACCCCCATTGACAATCATAAATGCGATGTACTGCCTTGTTGTCAATGTCTCCAGAAATCACTCAATCAAAAATCTGAGTTATATCCAATGTTATTTATTGACTAACCTGCGCTTGTCGGAATGCTGTTAGCAGGGGCATCCTTATGAGGTACTACACTATGAACGCCTGTCTATAAAGTGGATCTGGTTGGTGTTCTTGAAATGCATGAACATACTTCAAAGGTATAACTATTAACTATGCTTTCTCTGGACAGTTATTATTGTCCTAGAGTTTGCAAACTTTGAGAGGTGGGGGTCAGGTGGAGTTATATACATGAGTTTTATGGCATGATTTCTGTTATTTTGGGCACTGCTGTAATGCATTTACATGGCTATTAGTATGAGCTTCCCCAATGATGACTCCAACTGTAAAACAGGTAAGGGCAGCCCAACTGGGGGGGGATGATATGACCTTACCTCTACGCCTGTTTTTGGGGGGATGATGCAAACAACTAACTGCAATACTTTGCTTCTTTTGAACCTGATTCATGTATTTCTGCTAAAATGGCCAAGTTTGTAATCGGGACTTCGTGACTCGGGACTCGGGACTCGGACACAAGGACTCGGATTGACTCGGACTCGATTGTTAGGACTCGGTCTTGACCTCGGACTCGGATTGGCCTGACTCGACTCCAACACTGTACGTTTAACACATGGCGGGATCTGTTATTTTTTTTTTTTTGGCCATAGATGGTCTAATAGGCAAATTAAAACAGAGTACTCAGCAATCAATTTATGGGTGGCGGGTGCGACCACTTTATCGAAATTTGTGGTGCGACCATGCGCATACTAATGGGCAGGCACACGGTGCGGGTGGGAACCACTTAAACTACCGTCTAATATTCGCCAGAGAACGCCCTTCAAACTCCCTCAATTCGTGCAAAACTTGATTAAAAATTCAGGTGAAAATAAGTTAATATCGAAAGATCGCCTGACTTTTCGAGAATGACCATAGTGTACATTTTCGCGCGTGCTTCCCGTGCAGATCGCCGGCCCTTACTTCTTTTTAATTCATTTGCCACCTGTTGACACAATTGGAAGTGTCCCACTCATGTGCCTGTGGTTTCGCAGGTTTCCCCCCCCCCCCCAAAAAAAAAAAAGGAGGGCCGTAATCTTTGAGCAAAACAAAAAAAAATCACAATCAGGCTAATCTAAGTGAATAGGTCAGAGATTGTCCGTGCAATGTCGTTGTCAAATTGGATCCAGCAAAAATCTCGCGCTTCGCGCTAACGTATAGATAGTTGTTTGCCTCGACTTAAATGCGCACAACACGAATGAGACAAATCTCGGACAACATTCAGAAAATCGGAAATTTAGCGACGTACATCGCTTTTTAGTCTATACTCCATACTATATTCACATATTAGTCGCGCTTTCCTTTCTTTATCGAGGCTCGTCAATTTCTGGCAAATGATGTTGCTAATGTTTTTTCGCGAAACTTTGCCGAGACTTCATCGGAATCTGTTCAGAGTTTCCGGAAGATTTTCGGAACCTAACGCAACGTTGTAAGAAGCGTCGAAGCTCATATATATGACGAAGTTTTCGCGACGATTCCACAGAATGGCCATGGGACGTTCGCATAAAAATATCGAACTATTCCTAATTTCCCGCGAACTGTTTGCGACTCCCACGAACAATTAACTACGCTTTCGATCCCCCCCCCCAGCATGAGTATGAAATGCGTACTCAGATCCGGATAGCTTGCTACGTTCGCGTGCCCTAGGATAACTTGGAGCTGCGTCGCATGATACTCAAATGCTGGTCAGTGCTACCAAAACACAATTCGTTTTTGTCAATTGTCAATCTGGTTCTGATTTTCTTCACATTCTCTCAGACACCTGAGGACCATTCGCCATCAGTGCGTGATTCTCCACATTCTTTAGCATGAACCGAATGGATGGTTTGTACGATGGCCCTGGGCGCACCAATGCTCTACAAGATAGACAGTATGATTCCCATAGAGATGGTTGGCGACACCATATTTGTTGAGTTATTGTGCGGCCTCTGTTGTCTTATGCTCAATGACCCGTGAAACATGAATTGACCACATGACGTGGAAGCTACAATACCATTATGACAACCCCGACCCAGTGCGCCACTGAAATTCATTTTGATTTCAATACCCCCCGTCGCTTTTAGACCTGGCATCGATGCGGCCCGTGACTCAGACCGACAGCAGAGGGGTGGGGGGGTGGGTTGGGGTGACCAAGCCGAGGAGGTGGGAGGTTTCGGTATAAGGAGACCTACTTTTATGCTCAAGCCATGACACATACAGGGCATCTACCACTATTAAGTTATAAGGTGTTATTATTGATATGAATGTCTGGCTTTTAATCATTTCTACCACTGGTAGACCTCACTATTTTACTCCTTTTTCGAAGGAAATTCGAGGTTCCAAAGGCTTAGCCCCCGTGTCCTATCACATGCAACGTGCCCCCCCCCCCTCCCCCCATATAACAGTTCCGCTTTTAGTTTGGTCAACACCCTCAACAACCCCTTATTTAGGCCCCAGGATTCATTCGCAAACGCTGTCTCGTGGATGTTACGTGTATTTAACCCTTGCATGCAGCGCCCGGCAAAATAGTGTTACTCGCGGATTGACGTCTGTCTTTTCAACAGTGGCGCAGTTGTATATAATTCAGCCTAGAGATTAAGCGGTCATTGTCGGAACGTGGAGAATATCCGGGACGAATTGAATCAGGATTGTCATGTCTTTGTCTGATTGCTGATAAAAAACAATGACAGTCACGTCCTTCCAGAGTCGCTCAATTGCAGAATTATCCCCCGATATTCCCATCAAAGACCTAGTTCATGACATTTACTCAACGTTAAATTTATGGGACTGATGGTAGACCACAATCATCAATTTCCATGAAAATCTATTATGCAAATTGGTTACCGTACTCAACTACAATGGTATGCCAACTCTGATCATTTGTGTACCTTTTTGTCTCATACAACATTAACAATGCAACCATCGATTAGAAGATATCTTGTGCACAAGCTTGCGCGCTAATTTTCAATTATCACCACGCACCTTTGCCCATCGTATGTTTTTCATGCTGAATCTCTGAAGCATTTGTATGGTATTCCAATTCCAGGAGATTAGTGGAACGCATTTATATATAATCCCATGCAATTATTCACAATTACTTAAGCTCTAGTTTAACGGGATTGAAATTACGAGCTTCATTCATGTCACATGAAACATACACCAGTAATGAGGAACCTTACTGGTCGAAAGTTCGCTTGAGGGTGCATGAGATTCATGATGAGCTGTTCAACCCCTCTAATATTTTTTAGTGGGGTAAACCTTAACTGTGTGTGGTAGCATGTGGCCACGTCAGCTCCATGTTCTGATCCACTACACCGCAACGGATAATGTTTTCAGAACTTCATGGGTAGTCTATCGAAATTTGTGAAACTGATAGTTTCAGAGTTTATTCACCACTCTTTCTCAAATTTCAAGTATTTACCACATACATTATGTTAATATATACAAAATGAAGAAAGGAAGGGACTAGAAAATAAGTTAAAAAATTTTATAGACTGGCCCTAAAAAAGGACATGTCATGAATACATTAGAATGTCAGATAACAGAACGCGGCCTTACCCAGCTGCAAAAAGGCATTGAAGTAATGTCTGTTGTCGAGTCATCAGTTCACACATACCATACTATGAACAACATTGGGCGGGGGAGGGGGAAATCAGGAGAATGTGGACGCTGGGGCCCCCAATAGCTCGGTCGTTAACGCCGGCTGGACACTTTCCTACAGGGACATCACTCACAAAGAGAGATCTACACAGCTAGAGAAAAATATCAAGGCGACTCATATAAGGTGCGACACTCTATAAAACGGACTCCTGCAATATTCATATGTTGAACGAGTCTTGCGCCTTTGCGGTAGCCCGAGTTTCTTATGTGGGCCATAACACAAATCAAGACTCCGATGTGCGTGAAGCGCACATCATGAGCGCGAGCGCCAAGTTTTTTGGCGGGTCTAGGGCCCGCTTCAGTGCCGTGGAAGATTGGGAAAGCTGTGGGTTTAGATGCTCCATAGTGCAATATGAGGCTTATTTGGGAACAATTTATCATTATTTTGATTAACACACTTTTCATAGTTCATAGATTTGAGAAATCTAAATACAGACGTATGGAAATCTTATATGCCTGGTGAAGTCATGGTCGCCCTTATGATGTAGCGCGGGCCAACTTCTGTGTTGCCATTACCACACCAAAAGAATTGCGTTATTTACAACATCGAGGCTTAAGCCCTAGGCTGTGAAATAGTAGTTGATTCCTAGTGGACTGGCCTAGGCCCTGAGTGAGTGATCGAGCAGGGATGAACACTAATTGGGACACTCATTTATTGCCAAGAAGGTATAAAAACCAACCTTTGACGCCCTGTGACTTGAGAACCGGTGCCCGAGCGAAGCGGAAAGTTGTTTGTGTATTTAGCATTACAGAACTGTTTAACGTTCCAAAACTTACAGTTTTCATTTTCCTGTTACTCCAGAAATAAGTAAATCCTCTTTAGATTTGACCTTTTGACCATCATTTGGACATAATCGATGTAGGTTTTACCCACTTATTCGAAAAAAAACAGCCATGTTCAAAGCACTATGATATTCTGCTGACACTAAATTGAAACACACAAACTTGACTGCCTGATCGTCTGACACAGGAAGGTCACATGGGGTCAGGCATGATGGACAATTTTGATCAGATGGTACCTTTGAGATCCGAAAATGCTACGGAATTATTCAGCATAACAAATGGAAAAGTTTCAAATGAGCCAAAGATCACCCGATTGAGGATTCAAATAGTTGGAAACCCGATCAGTAATATCCACAGCACGTAGAAACATCGCAGAGAAAACACGAATATGCCCATCGAGCGTCTCTGAGACGGAAAGGCGAGTTAAACTCGTTAATTGTAAACACAGGAAACCACTACTTGACAGATGGCAGATACGGAACATACACCCTTCTCAGTAA
>JAODTK010000150.1:0-21873 GCA_026419785.1 Sclerodactyla briareus | reverse complement strand
CTGCGTGTAGGACTGATTTGTGTGGGCTGGGTAGAGCTGCAGCTCGCCATGCCCGTAAAACTGTACTGTGTCACTGGCATAGGCGCTATTTCATGTCTTTTGGAGGGCATTGTGAGAATGATGAAGCAACATGGTTTCTGTGCACTATTCGGTCGGTCCATACTTCTATTGCTGGTCTCGTTATGGCTCCGTCTCAGTGCCATTCTACGCTGGCCTTAATACTAGCATAACTTAGTGCTGTGATGGTCGTTGACCTTTCTAACGTAATTTGGTGTACTTTAATTATGCTCAACTGTCCACTCTCCTGACAGTGGGCAAGTCCATGTTTCCAGGAGTTCATATCCAGGAGAGGGGAGAATCCTGGTTGTTGCTTCAGTGTCACATGCTTTGGCACTGGAAAATGTATAATGTGGGATTCTGCTCATAAGTAGTGGTTATTTCAGTGCCTTTCAATGGAAATTTAATCATGCCATGTTTTTGGTTATCTGAAAGTCATTCCAGAATCCCCTGAATGAGCTTTGGTGCTTTTATTAAACTCTAAATATGTGCACTCCTGGTCTCATTATCAAAGTCTGAAGCATTGGCACACAAATGCCTTCTCTTCTTCTCTGACTAAAATGGTACTTACTATAGAACCATACCATGTTGAAAAGAGCTGGCGTATCCACTGGGAACATTCCACGCTCAAACATGGCCTGGGGGTCATCTTCATAAATCAGGGATTCAGGCTCCTCATATCTTGTCCTCTCTCATTTAGCTGTATGTTAATCTTGAGGTTGTACGCGTATCCGGGAGATTGCAATGTCATGCCGTCTTGCATTCTCTGACGACTTTAAGCGCATAAAAGCTCTGCCGTCTTGTTTTCCCTGACCTGGCCATCGACTCCAGAAGAAGTCCTCCCCGGAGAAAGGGTGAATACCAGCTAAAGGCCACAGGTATTTTGACAGCTATTTCCAGTAGCCTGACGGCAATCTTGTCTAGTATGTTCTGCAGGCAGGCTATCCTATTGCTAGCTTAGGCTGTTGATGAAGGGCATAGATCAACCCTGCCTGGGGCTCATCAGTTTGTACCAATACAACAGCATTCCTGATGCTCATATTGCTAGTTGCAGCCAGACTCTATCATCATCTCTTAGCACAAAAGCAATCTGTCTATCTAAATAATGATAATGATGACTAATAACGTGCCCCTATTTACAAGTAATCATGGTCCACTGATTCCCCTTCAAACAACTTTGATGAAATCAGACAAAGGTGTATAACTACTGGGCACTTCCATGATTTTGTTCCTAACCATTTATGCTCATGATATTACTGTTTCTGCATGTTTGCAATGCAACGGATCACCACTGCACGTGTGCTGGTGTACTTCACCACATGGTAGGAACTCACTTAACCAGGATAACATGAAACATCAGCCCCCCTCCCCCCCCCCCCCCCCTCCACTCTCATTTGAACAGTTGAATAAAAGCAAACACAAAAACTTGTCGTTGTCATCTGGATAACAGACTGCCTGAAACTATAAGAACCTGATCCGTATGACTTCATCAATATCTGTTTTCATCTTGTTAACTGGAATCAGCTTTGGGTTCACATGGAACACAGCAGGACTCAAAATCCATGTTGTTGCTTGAGTCCCACTGCCTAGAAAGCAATAGTAATGTAATGGTTGCGCGATTCGAGGAGCATGACCGATCTTCTATTCCTGCATCAGCGTGGTGACAAATTTGAACAGTTGAATAGGAAACAACTAAAATGTCGCTTTCATCTGGATACACAGACTGACTAAATATAAGAACACTGACCCACTGTGCTCATCAATAGGGGCCTGTTTTCCTCATCTTCGTTACTGAAATCAGCTTGTTGCATGTGAAGCACAACTCGAAAATCTCATGTTGTGGCTCACTTCCCGCTCCCAGCAAGAAAAAAAGTAAAGTACTTTGCAGAGCATGCAGGACCCAGCTCCTCCATCCCTGATCACGTTGTGACAATATCTGTTGGGGGTGGCACTGAATGATGGCGGCCTGCTTTTATTCTCCATTGCGTCTTCTCCTTCTTCTCCTCCCATCTTCCTAAACTGAAACCTATAATGATGATGCAGTGTTTAACTGGTACAATTCAGCAATTCTCATTGTCCTCTGCAACTGGTGTAACTTTTGAGAATTACCTGCACTGGTGTTAGATCAAGTCAATCTGAATTGGACGAGGAATATTCTGTTTGACACCATCAATTCTTCAAATGACTAAGCTGTATAACCTCCTGAGGAAGGCAGTATCTCTCAGAGATCTGTTGATTTGCATGGATGTCTTTAGTACTATACTCTCCGAATGTCTCATTTTTGGGAAGCATCACAGATAGCTTCCCTGTAATTCCTGATATGAGCCGTCTCTTGCTACCTCCAGTGCTTCTTCTTCTTCTTTCTCGCTCTCCTCTCCCAGAGGCCAGTCAACATCAAGTCTCCTCTGCATGGAGTTGGATGACATTCCTTAGACAAGAAAATTGATATTATTTAGATAAAGTGAGCACTTGATCACACATTCAACCTCTTGCATTCTGGTGAATGCATGGAAGGGTTTCTGATATGACCTCTCCATTGTAAGAGAATATCCCCTCTTCAGTTCCCATCCTCCTCTCATGAGTTGGACTTTTCCCTTCTCCATAGCTTTCAGAATTTCCCTCTCAGTGGGGGCTGTTTGGAACCTCAAGCGGGTGGAGGATTGAACTCGTTCAACCCGAGCAAAGATGCCTCCTGAATGCTTGAGATGAGCTGTGGTTCTTTGAGAGACTTAGGCAGGGAAGATGACGCGTGGTCAGTAGTGTCCTACTCTTCGTTGCAAGTTAGATAGATAGATAGATCAACTTAATTGGGGCAACCGCTATGGAAATTACACACAGATACTCTGAAATTGGCGAGGAAATCCGGTTTTACCGCGATAGATTCTTCAAATGACTAGCTGTAACCCCTGAGAGACGTTATCTCTCAGAGATCTGTCAAATTTGCGGAATTCTTTGTACTTGGTAACCCCCTCATGGCATTCCTCAATTTTTGGGACGCATCAAAAATAGCCTCCTGCAATCTAATGAGCTGTCTCTTGAGACCTCGAATTGTTTCTCGCTGGGCCAGCAACATCATGTCTCCTTCTGCATGGAGTTGGGGCAACATTCCTTGAGACAAGAAAATAATACTATTAAGAATAAAAGTGTGCAATGATCCACACTTCTTCCGTACTTCTCACCTGCTACGTCTTCTTCTTCTTCTCCATAGCTTCACTGTACTGGTGTGGGATATGCTGCACCACCACCTTCTCCACGCCTTTTCATGCATGGGATCCTGGCGCAGATTACACGACACCATAATGGGATGAAGTCCACTTTCAGTTCAGTCATGTCTTTCTCGATTACAGAAACGTGCCGTTGGGACATCGATTATAGAGGGCTGCCTCCTCTTTTTTTTCAGTGCATGCCCCGAAAGACCTCATCCTTCACAGCATACATGTTGACCCACAGTGGATCGACTCGTTTTGCCTGGTCAGAGGACATGTTCCTTGCCTGACAGTAGAGTCATTGTCCATGATGATCTGGTATCTGGGTGCTGTCAGCCTCTTCCTATGCAGCACAGGACTTCCCTCTCTTGTCTTTCTTCCGTGTCATGTTTGGTGCCCCTAGACCATCAACGAACCTTGGCAATCTCTCCCATATAACTACTGGCACTTCATGATGTTGATCCTAATCCATGTGCCTCATGGATATTAACTGTTCTGCATGTGTGCAACTGATCACCACAGCACATGTTGCCTGGATACTTCAGCAAATGGTAGGAACCGCATTAGACAGTTTCCAGGATAAAACATGACCATCAGGCAGCCCCCTCCCCCCCCCTCTCATAAATTCTGAAAGTTTAGGGGACCGCACAAAAACTTGTCGCCGTCCTCTGTATGGACAGACTGACTGAAATATAAGAACAACACTGACGCGCTGTGGCTCATCAATCTGCTGTTTCATCCTTGTTTTAACTGGAATCCCCTTGTTGCGCCTGAAGCACGACTCGAAGATCTAATGTTGTGGACATCGATTCCACTGCCTCGAAAGAAAATAGTAATGTAATGGTTCGCGCGCTGTTGCGGAGCGACTGAGGCTCCATCCCCCTGCATCAGCCTGTTGACAAGTATGTGGGAGTTGCTTGAAATGAAGCGACACTCAATCTCCTTAGTAAATTTTAATTTCCATCTTGTCTTCTCCTTTCTCCTCCCAATTCTTGAACTGAAATCTATATGAATGATGCGGTAACATTCAACATTCTCATCGTCCTCTGCACTGGTGTAACTTTTGAAGAATTATTAACCTGCAGCTGGTGTCAAATCAAGATCAATCTGAATTGGGCGGAGGAATATCCCCCATCCTTTTGACCCGCTCAGATTCTACCGATGACTAGCTGTATAACCTCCTGAAGGAGGCAGTATCTCCCAGAGAGTCTGTAAAATTTGCATGGATTTCATTGGTGCGGGTACCAAAACACCCCCACCCCCCCCCCCCCCCTCCCCTTCCTCCCCCGAATGGTATAAATTTTGAGGAGGCCTCCAAGAAGCTTTTTGCATTCCCCACGCTGATCTCTCCTTGATACCTCCATTGTTTCTTTTTCTTCTTTCCTGCAGGCCAGCAACATCAAGGTTTCCCTGCTTAGAGTTGGGCAACATATTCCCTTGAGAAGAAAATGATATATGCAGAATACAGTGAGCATTGATCCACACATACCTCTTGCAATTCTGGTGAATCATGGAAGGTTTCTGACTAATGACGCTCCGTGTAGAGAGAATACCCCTCTTCAGTTCCACATCCTCTCGTCATGAGTTGAAGCTTTTTCCTCCTGCCCACTTTTCAGAATTTCCCTCTCAGTGGCCTGTTGGAACTCCGCGGGTTGAAGGATTGAAACCGATATCACCAGATCAAAGATAGCCTAGCTCCTGTCATTCTTGAGATGAGTGGGGTTCTTTGAGAGCACGTGGGCAGGGACGATGAAACGGGGTCATGGGTGGTCGCTACTTTCGTTGCAGTTTAGATATGAGGTAGATATAATCAACTTCTTGCATCCGATAGGAAATTACCAAGATCAATCTGAATTGGGCGGAGGAATATCCGGTTTGACCCGATCAGATTCTTCAATGACTAGCTGTATCCCCCCCTGAAGAGCGTATCTCTCAGAGATCTGTCAAATTGCAGGATTTCCTTTGGTACTGGTAACCAAACACCCTCCCCCTCTGCAATGTTTCAATTTTGGGAAGGCATCAAAGATAGCCTCCTGCAATCCTGAGATGAGGCTTCCCTTGCTACCCCAACCGAACCCAACCATCCAATTGTTTCTTGCCCCGATGCCAGCCAACATCAATGTCCCTCCTCTGCATGAGTTGGGGGCGACATTCCTTGTGACAGGAAAATGATATTATTTAGAATAAAAGTGATCAATGTCACAAACGTTCCATACTTCTTGCATACTGGTGTATGCACGGAATGTTTCTGCTAATGACCTCCAGTGTAGGAGAATACCCCTCTTCATTTTCCACATCCTCTCTCATGAGTTGGAGCTTTTCCCTGCTCCACTTTCAGAATTTCCCTCTCAGTGGCTGTTTGGCACCCTCAGCGGGTGGAAGGATTGAAACTCATGCACCAAATCCAAGATGCCTCCTGTAATTCTTGAGATGAGCTGTGTTCTTTGAGACTTATGCAGGGAAATGAAACGGGGTCAGTAGGTGGTCCTACTTTTCTTTGCAAGTTAAGATAGGTAGATAGATCAACTTTTATTGTCAACCTATATGGAAATTACACAAGACTCAATCTGAATTGGCATAGGAAGCTCCATTTTGACCCGATCATATTCTTTCACATAAAATGAAAATAATATTATTTAGAATAAAAGTGGAGGCAATTATCACACTCTTCTTCCATAATTCTCACCATGCTAAGTCTTCTTCTTCAATAGCTTCACTGTACTGGTGTGGGATATGCGCACACCACCACCTTCTCCAGCCCTTCCGTGCGTGGAAATCCTATCGTAGATGACTCGACCCCACACCACGATGGGATGAAATCCACTTTCAGTTCAGCAGTGTTTTTCTCGTTACCAGAAACTTGCCATGGGTACATCATTATGGAGGCTGCTTCTCCTTTCTCAGTGCATGCCCTGAAACTCTCCTTCACAGCATACATGTCGACCCACAGTGGATCGACTCGTTCTGCTTGGTCAGAGGACATGTTCCTCGCCATGACGAAGTCAATGTTGTCCCATGATGATCTGGTTCTGTGCTTGGTCAAGCCTCTCAATATGCAGCAGGACCTTCTCTCTTGCTTTCTTCCTCTTTCTTCCTGGTCGTGTTGGGTGTGTTGCCCTAGACCATCGATGAACCTCAGCTAGCTCTTGCCTGTCACCCCCCGGTGCCCAGTTTTTGCTTGGCCATGATGTTGTTCTCAATCTGTATAAATTAGAAAGCATTGATTCCGTAGTGAATAACACTAGCTTTTTGTGGGCTTAGGTTTTTGTATAAGCCTAATCATATGGGAACCTCAAAAGGGTCCCCGCATTTTGCCTGATTTCTGATTGAGCACTATCATGCAGCTTGCCCTGCTCCCGAAATATTCAATCAATTTGGCATAGCTATCTTCCTTAATTGACCAATAGAAAAGAAGCGTAGCACAGCATTTGATGTATTGTGTGAGCAAACTTTCTTGTTTGGGGAGTGAAAAACTCAGTGAAGTTATACAGAGGTGCCTGACAACTGACACAGCATTGATATTGCAAATCAATTTAGTTGTGATTTTGTGATTATAATTGTTTAAGTTTGTTAGCAGATACACAAAGAACCGTATGTACTACAGTTATGTAGTTTGGCATGAGACCTGGATGACAGGTAGATAACTGATTAAGTGGCGAAATTTGCATAATTTTATGCAAATTTTTCCAAGTTTGTGGCCAGATTTGAACAAACTTGGTGGATGTTGTCCACCTTTGATCCTGATCATTTTTTAAGGGACAGCTGAGGTCAGTAGAAGGTCATTGTACTTGCCTAATTTGCATAATTTTAATTCCTTTCAACTTGCTGATAATTCCGCCAAACTCGTTGCAGGGTCCATGTTAACATTTTCTGAATGTGATGCTGTTGTTACTCCTACTCGAGCCTTCAGCTGCGCTTCAATTCCCTACTTAACTTACTGAATTGCCGATCATTTTGCGCTCTCCAAAACACAGACCATGAACTTTCAAGGACTGTACTATCTCCTTCTCGGTCGTTTTCCTGGCCCGTTTGGCTCTACTATAGTGCTGGGCAGTATTCAACAGATACCGTTATCCAGATTTACTGCAAGAATCAAACATTGGCCTTGCATAGTCCGAATTCCTTGCATGTGGTCATCTATACACAACCCACGTTTGGGAAGCAATACCTCCTTCGAAGCTTCCACTGTCGTATTCATAAGATATTTTTCAGCACCACACACACTTATGCCAACCTGACTACATAATGTTCCTTTGTCTATCGCAAGTGAAACCAAAAACAAACAAAAGGTCAGGAAGAGACGTTTTCTCCGGGATTTTCGATCTACTACCGTTCCCCAGTTCCAGAAATATAGGGGCAGGAAGCGGGACCCTGTGAGTATCACGCCGGACTTATTTTGAAATTTTCTGAAATGTGTTAGTGTGTAGAGTGTCATGCGAAGTCACGGCCAAGAAAAACTGTCGGAAATGCGTTTTTTGGGATTTTCCGATCTACTGAAACCGACGACTAACCCTGACAGTTTCCGCCCGGGTGGGGGGTATTGGGTCGGGAACACCCATATAGTGTTCGGGAGGGTACAGGGAACCACTCTTTGTTTCCCGGGCCAGGCGTTCCCTAGTTCCAGAATTATAGGGGCAGAACGCGGGACCCTGTGAGGTACATCCGGACTTGTAAATTTGTCCGAGGCAGTGCTTTTGACTCTGTCATCTGCGTCACGGACCCATGTACAATGTCAATAGCCGTATCGACCCACCCACGCAGTGTCACTTAGAAGGATCAGGTCTGTATTTTGACTTGACAAGTGAAGGATTAGGCCGCGTGTCAGGGATATATCCTACCGGTGGTGGGGGATTTGTTCCAACCTCATGGTCGAACTTCTCTCATGAAGAAGATATTCTAACGAAGGATAGTGAATCACAGTAGCCCCCTTCCCTGGATTGCTCAAGCATCTTAACATGGTTCAATCGTTGCATATGGCAGAACCACGAGAGATGTTTGCAACAACACACACTTTGAGTGTGGTGGAGGAGGAGTAGGGTGATTCATCCACCAGCACTTCATAATTAGGGACTAGAAATAAGATCGGGTCAGTACTGGTGGAAAATTGAGGCAATTCTGATCTAAAACCTGTACTTTTTTTTGTCTTTCCAGCTGAAACTGTGGCCCCTCGCCAGAGCCATCCGTCGCAACTCACCAGGGACGGTGAAAGGAATGGGCCACTTGACCTGACGGCACTCATCAAGAACCTTCTCGGAGGGGAGGTCATCTACGGCCTGGAGGAAGCTGAGGAAGGTAGAATAATGTGGTGTCGTGATGAGAGCCAAGATCCCAGAGTTAGAAGACTACAGACGCAAAATCAGTACCAGTGCAGTATCTGGTGTCAAGGCTGTGTGATGCATGAGCTTTGGATCAGAGGAAGGTATAAAGGTCTTAGGTGTTTAAAAGGCAGTCCAGCCAATATATTTAAATTTCATCTGATGTGCATTGAAAATCATGCCAATCAAACTTTGTTTCATGTTTATAGCATGTTTGGTTTTAAGTTACAAATTTTGTGAAGAATTGATTTTATCACTGCTAAGTTGGCAATGTCTGCACATTGCCACATTTTGAATGACGGCATAATCTAACCAATTTGATAATACTCCTAACTTTTTCCTCTTATGATTGGTAGATATACATCATAAAAAGGTTGCCAGTTTCCAAAATCACAGCATGATATGAATTTTGAGGACCTATCTTCCCCACCTGAACATGCTATAAACCGGGAACAAATGATAGTTGCATACTTTTTTATTTCCTTCAACATTATACACAAAAAAAGTAGTAATTTGGCTGGACTTGCCCTTTTTTGATTGTGTCGTGAGGGGTCAATAGTCATTTGTGTAGGTCTCCTCCTGGGCCATCCCTGGGTTCCTCATTATGTCTTTCGTCCTTATGAATGTGAAATATCGAATATTCCTTGTGGTGGTGTTGCAGCTGGGGACAGGGGGACAAGGATATGTTGAAAATGAATGAAAATGCTGTCGAAAAAATATCAAATAAAAAAAAAAAAAAAAAAAAAACGTTTGAAACCAAGGATGGCGTGTTACTGGTGAACGGACTGATGTGTGCTGCTGAGAAGTCCAAATTCATTACATTACGCATGGTGATTAGGGACACGAATGACAGAAATTTTGCCTGGTGTGTGTCTGGTCATCACCACAATAGTAATCCAAGGGAAAAGCAAGGGTGGACAACAGACTGCTCATTGCTTATTGACCCTAACATATGAAGCCATCCCCCTAGACACCATCTTACTTTTGAACCCAATAAGGGTGTACCGCATAAAAGGAGTCATATTCGATTTCAAGATCAGACCTTCTGGTCTTCAGTAGATTTAATCGTCTGCTTAGTAGAACAGGAAAGTTTTATTCAGTTTGCCATTCATGCACAGCTGTGCAGACGACAGTCTATTTCTGTAAATGTTATGATACTACTTTATCCGGATCCTCGCACAACTTAGCTCTCAAGCCTATCATTCAGTAGATATTTTGTAGGGATTATGAAAATGGAGGGTCAATATTAAGTAGCTGACTTACTGTATTAGCATTCTTGTTTTGGGGGGGGGGAATTGTCCGGTTAGGATCGACAAGCACTGACATGGGGAAAACCCTCTATGATCCATACCTGGGGGGAGAGAGGGGAGGGCATGGTTGTTACCAAACAGATAGTTGTGTAATGGGGTCTGACTATGGAATGCAAACTAAGTGCCGGCCATAACTTGGAAGATTTATTTGCTGTCATTAACTGAACAGCAGGTAGTTGTATGTTGAAGTTCCATTCAGCTTTGAACTTTCGAGAAAATTAGCAATCGATGATGTTTAAATGAATGCCAATCGTTTCAGGCACCCTCATCTACAAAAGAACGTCAGTCAATATTACAACACTCAAATATTTCTATTCTCGTAGAAAATTGTGGATTCATCCCCTGAATTTTGCAAGGACGCCTGCTGGGCCCAATCACATGTATGTTCACTATAGGGAGCTATTCCAACGAAATTAGCAAGATTTTGTCCCTAGACTTTTCAACATAAAATTTCAATTGTAGTTCTCTCGTATTAGTCAATACAATAGATTTCTACAGTATTGGTAGCTTCCTGGCTGGAAATGTGGACAAAATAAATCTAAAAATTAACAACATTAATGATAAGTGGGACAAATGAAATAAAGGCTGAATTAACGTTAAGGCGGGGCATGAAAGAAAGGCTGAATTAAACGTTAAGGCGGGTTGTTGTATATTGAGGTCTGACTATGGAATGCAAACTTGGAAGATTTATTTTTGCTAATCGTTAACTAAACCCTTAGTTGTATTCAACTGTTTGACACATATGTCAAGGTGTGTGATGTTAATATTCTACACTGGCTAGGTATAGTTTGTGTTGAAGTTACTTGTGTGACTTAGCGATCATGCACCTAGGGCTAAAGGTCACAGCCTATTAAATCTGAATTCAGGTGCAGTGCTGGATCACTTCATACGCACATTTTAGAAGTTAATTTAGGTTTGAATGTGGTTCATCCACAAGATAATGGCCTGAATCAGCGGAGTGCATCGCTCGTTAGCCTAACCCATGAGAGTGGGCATTTCCTGTAGAAACTCGCTCGTAGTCAATTTTTCATTCCTGACGAAGTGGGAGGAATCTATGCAGTCATGACAGTGGTGTGTGTGACGCCTAGTAGCCTTGTTAACACATAACTCAACCCCGCTGGGATGAATCAATATATATATAATATGGTAGAACAGGGAACCCTATTGTTTGTGGTGATAAATCCGGGGTTGGTATATTGGGAATGCACATTGTGAAAAATGATCATTTGGCGAATTTTAACGCTTGTTAACACGATGACTTTACCCCACTTAAGATGAGAAAGTTCATACTGTATTGGGTTCCCCATAATGAGTACAGATCCTTAATTGTTTTGGGGTCAAGTCAAGGTCAATAGGATTGGATAGGTCAAGAATAGAGGTCAAAGTCTGAAAAATCTTGTTAACCACATTAATCCCGAATGCCTGGTCCTATCGGATGGAACTCGGTATGGCAGCTTTCTTATGGGGAAGTACCGGCACCCTACTGTTTTGGTCTAGTTTCGGGGTGAATTTTGGTCAAAATTGAAAATTGGTGAATATTCAATATTTTGGTACCCAATTTTGGCTGTAACATAACTCACTTCACTTGGATTCTGAGGCCCATAATGGCATGTTGTTTCCCACAATGAGTTCAGAGCCCTATTGTTTTGGGGTCAGGTCAAGGTCATCTGCGGGTCACCATAAAAGTCCCAGAGTTCTGGAAATCTTGAATTCAGTGTGTAGCTTTCTTATCAAGAGTATAATAGGAACCCTATTGTGGGTTGGAATAAATGGGAATTTTCCTCACATGTTTATGTTGCCCATAATGAGCTGTTGCAATCTCCTATTTGTCATTGTGTGTCTAGCTATAAGTTGTCAGATAGAGTCAAGAAATCACTAAGCCTTCCTTCTGTCTGGCTTCTGGTTAGTGTTTGCTCTTATTATTGATACAAGAGAGAAATGCTTGTTAATCTGCTTCTGTCCCAGTAGGAATCAACTGTCTTAATCCAGTGTCGGTACAGATACCGTCTAGGTTACTAGACAAAAGTCCCCGCTGAACTGCTATGGCCTTAACTGTCGATTCTGACTGGCTACTAACAAAAAACCAGGCCTACATAAACTAAACCTCAGCAGTAACACGATTCAACGGCCAAGTCAAAGGTCATATGAGGTCAGAGAGGGGTCAAAGTCTGAAAAATCTGTAACACATTAAGTCCAGTAATGCCTGGTCCGATCGGGATGGAACTCGGTATGGGGCACTTTCTTATGGGGAGTACATTAACCCTATTGTTTTTGGTCTAGTTCGGGGTGAATTTTGGTCTCACAAATTGAAAAATTGTGAATGTCAATATTTTGTCCCAATTTTGGCTTGTAAACATAACTCAACTTCACTTGATTGATGAGGCCATACCTGGCATGTGTGTTCCCACAATGATTCATGAGCCCTATTGTTTGGGGTCAGGTCCAAGTTCACCTGAGGTCACATAAGTCAAAGTCTGGAAATCTGGGGAAATTCATGTGTGTAGTCTTTCTTATTCAAGAGTATATATAGAACCCTATTGGTGGGTTGGTAAATGGGAATTTTCTACATGTTATGTTGCCCTAATGAGCTGTTGCAATGTCTCCTATGTCCTTGTGTTTTTGTCTAGCTAGGTGGTCAGAAAGATCAAGAAATCACTAAGCCTTCTGGCTCTGGTTAGTGTTTTGCTCTATATGATAACAATATAGAAAAATGCTTGTTAAGCTGTTCTTGTCCGTCCCAGAGGAAATCCGAACTGTTTATCCCGTGTCGGCAGATACAGCTAATGTTAATAAATAGAAGCTGCTGGACTGCTATGCCTTAACTGAGCGATTCTGAATGGCTACTAAAACCAGCCTAACTAAACTACCTCAACAGTAACTACGAATGGGAATGACACCAAATCACCACCCCACCATGAATCCAGCATCCCACACAGAAACATTAGCACGTGACTGAATAAACTTTCTTCTGCTGTGTAGATTGGTATTAGGGCGCCCTACAAAACGATATATATAGGAACAATACTGAATATAGCTGACTAAAGGTTGTAGCTAACAGAAGAACTAAATTTCAATTGGAAGAATTCATTATCGAACTAAGCAGAGGTCCCTCTTGCCTCCAATCAAGTTGTTGATTGTCTCCTGAAAAAATGTCCACTAAATAGTAACTCTGAAATCTAATCACAAAACAGCCAGGGTTGTCAGCAGTGATGAAATTACTAGCAAGTGGAACCCCCATTCACACTCCTACAATCCTCTCTGTGGGCTGCAAGAAGGAAAAGGTTTTTCAGCCTCACATGTCTACCACTGAGTTTCGAATAGTGGTGAGAGGTAAATAATAATCATGCACAAAATAAATCCACACAGAGATCCTTCATATATTCTTTATCCAACACTATTGGCCATAATCAAACTCCAACCATGGTATGGCTGTAGGAATAAAAAATATATATTCTGTACTGGATTAAACAATTGGATCATGAAACATGTCTAAATTGGAGTTGCGAATTAGAATAGTCTTTTAAATACTCTATCGTGTTCTTGAGAATGAGGATTTTGTCTACAAGCTATTGTGACTACAATGCCTGCATAAGGTTCTGCTCGCATTGACATACATGTCAGCCGTTAAAATTCTCTCCTGTTGAGGTATTGGAATCACCTCAAAGATAACTCGATAGTGAGTCTGGGACTAAATTATGGTATTCCTTCACTTCACCATGGGGAGGTTATTTTCAATATAACCTGCATGTGGGGTCTTTTTGTGTGGGCGGGTACTCGTGTAACTGTCCTGGCGGCTGCAGGCCCTAGTACTAGTGTCACTGCATAGGCCTAGTTTATCATCTTAATTGGAGGGCATTGTGGAGAATGATAAGCAACTGGTTTCTGAGCACTAGTTACGTCATTGTCAATAACTTTAATGCTGTCTCTTTATGGTCTCGGCTCGTGGTGGCGCATTATTACCTGCCTGGCCCCAATACTAAGCATAAGCTTAGTAGTGTCTGGTATGGTCGTTGACCTCTTCTACAGTAATTTGCGTACTTCATGCTCCACTTTGGACTCTCACTGACAGTGGCAGTCATGGTTTTCCGTAGTTTTCATATCCAGGGGAGGGGAGAGCCTGGTTGTTTCGTAAACAGCGGCAAATGCATTGGGCACTGGATAACGTTATAATAAAACATTTGGGGGATTCTGCTCGAAAGTAGTTGTTGTTTCATGGCCTTCAATGGGAATTTCAATCCGGCATGTGTTTGGTTACCTGAAAGTCTTCCAAAGTCCCCCCTGAATGAGCTTTGGGTGGCGTTTATTAAACTCTAATAGGTGAACTCCTGGTCTTATTAATCAAAGTCTGAGCATTGGCCACACACAGGCCTTCTCTTCTTCTCTGACTAAAATGGTACTGAATATAGAACCATACCATGTTGAAAAGAGGGCTGGCGTATTCACTGGGGGGAGTGCATTCCACGCTCCAAACATGGCCTGGGGGGGGTCATCTTCGGGGATTCAGGCATCCCTCATATCCTGTCCCTCTCTCATTTGCTTTATGTTAACTTGAGGTTGTACGGCGTATCAGAGAGATGGCGATGTAATGCCGTCTGCATTCCTCTGTACGACTTAACGTTCCTAAATCCTGCCGTCTTGTTTCCTGACTTTGGCCTTGAAACCTCCAGAAAGTCCTCCCCTGAAAAAAGGGTACTCCAACTGAAAGGCCACCGTTCCATTTTGACCAGGCTATTTCAGTAGTACTTATGCGCATCTTGGCTAGTATGTTCTACAGGCAGGCTATCCTTTGCTATCTAGCCTGGTTGATCGACGGACATGTATAACACGATTCTGGGCTTCACGTTTTTGTACTCAATACAACAGCATTCCTGATGCTCATATTTGCTAGTTGCGCTCTATCATCAATCTCTTATCATCAGGCAATCTGTCTATTACAAATAATAATGATAATTAGAACTCTTAATAAGTGCCCCTATGAAACAAGTTCCGCATGTTGCCTGATATGGTCATCAAACAACTTTGATGAAATCAGACGAGGTGTATACTACTGGCTTTCTCGTTTACGCAGAACTTTCCGTTGGGGTACATCGGGTATAATAGGGGCTGCTTCTCCTTCTCAGTGGCATGCCCCCCGAACCCTCATCCTTCACAGCAATACATGTTGACCCACAGTGGATCGACTCGTTCTGCTTGGTCAGAGGACCTGTTCCTTGCCATGACAGTAGAGTCGATGTTGTCCATGATGATCTGGTATTTGGGTGCTGTCCAGAGCCTCTTCAATATGCAAGCAAGGACTTCCCTCTCTTTTGCTTTCTTCTTCCTTTCATGTTGGTTCCGCTAGAACCATCGACGACCTTCGCAAGGCTCTCCAATAACTACTGCACTTCATGATGTTTGATCCAATCATGTACACTCATGATATTAACTGTTTTCTGCAGTGGTGCAACTGATCACCACAGCACATGTTGCCTGGATACTTCAGCAAATGGTGGAACTCATTAGACAGTTTCCAGGATAACATGACCATCAGCCCCCCTCCCCCCCTCCCCCCCCCCCCCCCACTCAATAAAATTCTGAACAGTTTAGGGACAAACACGATAACTTGTCGCCATCATCTGATGGACAGACTGCCTGAAATATAAGAACACACTGATGGCGCTGTCTCATCAAATGGCTGTTTCCCATCTTGTTGACCTGAATCAACTTTGCACCTGAAGCACTACTCGAAGATCTCCTGTTGTGCCTCGATCTCCCACTGGACAAGAAATGTGGGAGTGGCTTAAAATGAATGCGACACTCAATCCCTTAGTAAATTTTTATTTCCATCTTTCTTCTCCCTCCCAATTCCGGAACTGAAATCTATAGATGATGTTCTAACATTCAACCTTCTCATCTTCTCTCCTGCAACTGCTTGTACTGTTGAAGAATTACCTGCACTGGTGTCCAATCAAGATCAATCTAATTGGGGCGGAGGAATATCCGGTTGACCCATCATACTATCTAACAGATGACTAGCTGTATAACCTCCGAAGAGGGGCGTATCTCTCCACGATTCTGTAGAAATTTGCAGGATTTCCTTGGTGCTGGTACCCGCCCTAACCCCAGACCCGGGGTTCCCCCTCCCCTTCCCCACCCGAATGTATAAATTTTGGGGAGGCATCAAAAATAGCTTCTTGCAATTCCTGAGATGAGCTATCTCTTTGATACCTCCAATTGTTCTTTCTGAGGGCCAGCCAACGCTCAATGTTTCCTTCCTGCTTAGGATTGGGGCACATTCCTCTGAGACAAGAAAATGATATTATTTAGAATAAATGGTGAGCAGTGTTTACACATTCATAACCTCTTGCATCTGGTGAATGCATGGAAGGTGTCTGCGTATGAACCTCCAGTGGTAGAGAGAATACCCCTCTTCAGTTCCACATCCTCTCTCATGAGTTGGAGCTTTTCCTGCTTCACTTCAGAATTTCCCTCTCAGTGGGCTGTTGGAACCTCAGGCGGGTGGAAGATGAACTCAAGCCCCAGATCAAAGATAGCCTCCTGTAATTCTTGAGATGAGCTGTGGTTCTTTGAGAGACTTAGGCAGGGAAGATGAAACAGGGTCGTAGGTGGTCCTACTCTTCTTGCAAGGTAGATAGGTAATAGATCAACTTTATTGCAACCGATATGGAATTACACAAGATCAATCTGAATTGGGCATAGGAAATCCGGTTTGATGAGACTGAACCCGATCAGATCTTTCAAATGACTAGCTGTTAACCTCCGAAGAAGACAGTATCTCTCAGAGATCTGTCAAATTGCCGAATTTCTTTGGTACTGGTAACCCCCCTCATGCATGTCTCAATTTTGGGAAGGCATCAAAAATAGCCTCCTGCAATCCTGAGATGACGGTCTCTGATACCTCTAATTGTTTCTTCTTTTCTTTCTTCTTCTTCTTTTTCGCCCTGAGGCCATCCCAACATCAATGTCTCATTCTGCCATGGGTTGGGGCACTTCCGTGAGACAAATAAATAATATTATTTAGAATAAAGTGGCAATGATCACACTTCTTCCAGTAATTCTCACCTGCTAAGTCTTTCTTCTCCATAGCTTCAACTGTACTGGTGGTGGGATATGCTGGCACCACCCCTTCTCCAGCCCTTTCATCATTCATGGAATCCTAGCGCAGATGACAACACACCATAATGGGAGAATCCACTTTCAAGTTTCAGCGTGTCCCTTTCTCGATTACAGAAACTTGCCGTTGGGTACATCGATTATAGAGGGCTGCTCCTCTTTTGTCAGTCAAGTGCTCATGCCCCGAACCACTCATCCTTCATCACAGCATACAAATGTTGACCCACAGTGGATCGACTCGTTTTGCCTGGTCAGAGGACATGTTCCTTGCCATAGACAGTAAGTCAATGTTGTCCATGATGATCTGGTATCTGGGTGTCTGTCCGAGCTCTTCAATCTGCAGCAAGGACGTCCTCTCTTGTCTTCTTCCTTGTCATGTGGGCCTAGACCATCATCGACCGAAACCTTGGGCAACTCTCCCATATAACTAAACTTGGCACTTCATTGATGTTGATCTAATCCATGTGCACTCATGATAAACTGTTTCTGCATGTGTGCAACTGATCACCACAGCACATGTTGCCTGGATACTTCAGCAAATGGTAGGAACTCATTAGACAGTTTTCGCAGGAAACATGACCATCATCCCCCCTTCCCCCCCTCCCCTCCCCCCCCCCCCCCACTCTCAATAAAATTCTGAACAGGTTTTATCAGGGGACAAGCACAAAAACTTTGTCGCCGTCATCTGGATTGGCAGACGACTGAATATAAGAACACTGACCGCGCTGTGTCTCATCATATGCGTTTCAACATCTTTGTTACGGAATCAACTTGTTGCACACCTGAAGCACCGACTTCGAAAGATCTCATGTTGTGCCTCGATTCCCACTGCCAGAAAGAAATAGCAATGTAATGGGTCGGCGATGGTCGAGGAGGGCGTGACCGATCTCCATCCCTGCATCAGCCTGGTGACAAGATTGTGGGAGTGGCTTAAAATGAATGCGACACTCAATCTCCTTAGTAACTTTTTATTATTTCCCAATCTGTCTTCTCCTCCAATTCCTGAACTGAAATCTATATATGATGTGGTAACATTCAACCTTCATCCATCTGTCCCTGCCACTGGTGTACTTTTGAAAGAATTACCTGCACTGGTGTCAAATCAAGATCAATCTGAACTTGGGCGGAGGAATATCCGGTTTGACCCCCATTAAATTCTACAGATGACTACTGAATCTAACCTCGCTGAAGAAGGCATTATCTCATCAGAGATCTGTAGAATTCGCAGGATTTCGTTGTGGCTGGTAACCTCCCCTTCCTCCCCCGAATGTATAATTTTTGGGGATGCATCAGATCTTCTTGCAATTCCTGAGATGAGCTGTCCCTCTGATACCTCCAATTTTTTCTTCTTTCTGAGGCCAGCCACATCAATGTTTCCTGCCTTAGAGTTGGGGCAACTTCACTTGAACAGAAAATGATATTATTTAGAATAAAGTGAGCAGTGTTTTAAAACATTCATACCTCTTGCATTCTGGTGAATGCATGGAAGGTTTTTCTGCTATGACCTCCTGTAGAGAGAATACCCCTCTCATGTCCACATCCCTCTCATAGTTTGGGCTTTTCCTGCTCCACTTTCATAATTTCCCTCATCAGTGGGCTGTTGGAACCTAGGGGTGGAGGATTTAACATACTCCGTTCAGCCAAATCAAGATCGCCTCCTGTAATTCTTGAGATTAGCTGTGGTTCCTTTGAGAGACTTGGGCAGGGAATATGAACGGGGTAGTAGGTGGTCCTACTTTCGTTTTTTGGCGGTTTAGATAGGTAGATAGATCAACTTTCTTGTATCCGAAATGGAATTACACAGATCATCTGCATTGGGCAGAGGAATATCCGGTATGACCCGTCAGAGTCTTCAAATGAACTACTGTATAACCCCCTGAAGAAGCGGTATCTCTCAGAGATCTGTCAAATTGCCGAATTTCTTTGGTACTGGTAACCCCCCTCATGCATGTCTCAATTTTGGGAAGGCAAAATCAAAAATAGCCTCCTGCAATCCTGATATGAGCTGTCTCTTATACCTCGATTTTTCTCCTGAGGCCAGCCAACATGTCTCCTCGTCGCATGTATTTGGGGCGACATACTTGAGACAAGAAAATATCTTTTTAGAATAAAAGTGGTGGCAATGACACATCTTCTCCAGTAATTCTCACCTTGCTAAGTCTTCTTCTCCTAGCTTCACTGTACTGGTGTGGGATATGCTGCATGCACCACACCTTCTCCAGCCCTTCATGCATGAATCCTAGCGCAGATGACACGACACCATAATGGGATGAAGTCCACTTTCAGTTCACAGGCAGTGTCTTCTCGATACCAAAACTTGCCGTTGGGGTAAAAAAAAAAAAAACATCTATTATAGAGGGCTGCTCCTCTTTTTCAGGGCATGCCCCGAAACCTCATCTTCACAGCATACATGTTTGAACCCACATGGATCGACTCTTTTGCTGGTCAAGACTGTTCCTTGCCATGACAGTAGAGTCAATGTTGTCCATGATGATCTGGCTCTGGGTGCTGTCGAGCCTCTTCAGTAGTTGCAGCAAGGACTTCTCTCTTGTCTTCTTCCTTGTCATGTTGTGCCCTAGACAGCGACGAACCTTGGGCAGGCTCTCCCATATAACTACTGGCACTTCATGATGTTGATCCTAATCCATGTGCACTCATGGATATTAACTGTTTCTGCATGTGTGCAACTGATCACCACAGCACATGTTGCCTGGATACTTCAGCAATGGTAGGAACTCATTAGACAGTTTCCGGATAACATGGGGACCATCAGGCCCCCTTCCCCCCCCGCCCCCCCGCCCCCCCACTCCAATAAAATTCTGGCACAGTTTTAGGGCAAGCACAAAAACCTTGTCGCCGTCTCTCTGGATGGACAGACGACGGAAATATAAGAACACTGAGGGCTCCGCCGGGGCGCGGTCTGTGCTCATCAATATGCTGTTTCATCTTGTTCTGGAATCAACTTGTTGCACCTGAAGCAACGACTCAAGACATCCTCCGTTTGTGACTCGATCCCCCTGCTAGAAGAAAATAGTAATTAATGGGTCGCGGCGATGTTCGAGGAGCAGGACTGATTTTCTCATCCTGCATCACCTGGTGACAAGATATGTGGGAGTGGCTTAAAATGAATGCGACACTCAATCCTTAGTACATTTTCATTCCATCTTGTCTCCTCCTCCCATTCCTGGAACTGAAATCTATATTATGATGCGGTAAACATTCAACTTCTCATCTGTCCTCCCTCTGCAACTGGTGTAACTTTTGAAAGAATACCTGCACTGGTGGTCAAATCAGATCAATCGATTGGGGGCCGGGAATATCCGGTTTGACGCCGATAGATTCTAGCAGATGACTACTGTATAACCTCCGGAGAAGGCGTATCTCCCATAGCGTCTGTAGAATCTTGCAGGATTTCATTGGTTGCTGGTACCTACCCCCCCCCTCCCCTTCCCTCCCAGCTGTAAATTGTGGGGCGGCATCAAGATAGCTCCTTGCCAATTCCTGGAGATGAGCTGTCTCTTGATACCTCCAATTGTTTTTTCATGAGGCCACAGGCACCAACAGCAATGTTTCCTGCTAGAGTTGGGGCAACATTTCACTTGAGACAAGAAACTGATATTATTTAGAATAAAAGTGGACATTGGTCACATTCATACCTCTTGCATTCTGGTGAATGCAGTGAAGGTTTCTGTCCTATGACCTCCAGTTAGAGAGAATACCCCTCTTCATTCCACATCCTCTTCAGAGTTGGAGCTTTTCCCCTCCGCACTTTTAGAATTTCCCTCTCGTGGGCTAGTGGAACCTCAGCGGGTGGAGGAGTGAACACTCGTTCACCAATCAACATACCTCCTGTAAGTCTTGAGATGAGCTGTTGTTCTTTGAGAGACTTGGGGCATGGAAGATGAACGGGGGTCAGTGGGGTTCCTATTGGGTGCCAGGTTTAGATAGGATATAGATCAACTTTATGCAATCCGAATATGGAAATTACCACAAGATCACTCTGAATTGGCAGAGGAATATCCGGTTTGACCATCAGATTCTTACAAATGAAACTATCTGTAAATAACCCCCCTGACGAAGCGGTAATCTCTCAGCGATCTTCAAATTGCATATGATTTCTTTGGTCACTGGTAACAACCGCCCCCTCCCCCCGATGCATGTTTCAATTTTGGAAGGCATAAAGATAGCCTCTTCAAGTCCTGAGATGAGCTGTCTCTTGCTACCGATCCAATTGTTTTCTCTTCTTTTCTTCTTCTTCTTTCTCTCTTCCCCCGAGGGCCAGCCAACATCAATGTCTCCTTCTGCATGAGTTTGGGGCGACTTCCTTGGGACAGGAAATGATATATTTAGAATAAACGTGAGCAATGTCACAACGTTCATACTTACTTGCATTCTGGTGCATGCATGGAATTTTTCTGCTATGACCTCAGTGATAGAGAGAATACCCTCTCAGTTCCACATCCTCTCTCATGAGTTGGAGCTTTTCCTGCTCAACTTTAAGAATTTCTCCCTCTCAGTGGGCTGTTGGAACCTGCAAGCGGGGGAAGATTGAACCACCTCATGCACCACTCAAAGATAGCCTCCTTTAATTCTTGAATGAGCTGTGTTTCTTCGTTGAGAGACTTAGGCAGGGAAGATGAACGGGTCAGTCGGGTGGTCCTACGTACTTCGTTGGCAAGTTAAGATAGGTAGATAGATCAACTTTTATTGCAACCGATATGGAAATTACACAAGATCAATCTGAATTGGGCGGAGGAATATCCATTTGACCCCGATCATATTCTTCAAATGACTACTGTCTAACCCCCTGAAGGAGAACCGTATCTCATCAGATTCTGTCAAATTGCGAATTTCTTCTTGGTACTGACTACT
>JAODTK010000149.1:0-29189 GCA_026419785.1 Sclerodactyla briareus | reverse complement strand
CGGAACTATCACCCTGTCAACGAGATTTTTATGATTGAAATACTTTTTAGGAACATTAACACACCAGTTGGTCACTCTGCATTATTCGGCGCTCACACTGAACAATGATTGGATGAAATTAGCTGTTCGGGTGGGACGTCATGTTTGACATAGGTCACGAAAATATGAATAATAATGGAGGTCCCCATAGACACAATAATGAGACAGCTGTTAGCCGCGATTCAGCAGTGTAAAACCCACAGTGAAAACCTTGGAATAAATAGTTCGTCTAGACCATCGGTGGTTCATTTTGCAGCGTTTTGGAAAGAGGAACTGTCAAGATTTTGTGGTTGTATGTTGCCTGAAGAATTCCTTTAATGCTACCTTTGGCTATATTGACCCCCCCCCCCCCCCCCTCCACATTTAGTTGTTCTGTCCCCTGACTATTGCTGATAAAGTGACGCATGGTCCGGGTTGTTGTCGTTCTGGTAGAGGGTCCTACTCGAGACCACAATTGTAATTATGCCACCGTTGTAAGTATGAAGTAAATAGGAGGACGAGTACAATCACTCTCAAAGACCGCAACAGAATACTAGGCCCTATGTGAACGAGAGCATTGAATGAAATGGACCCGGTTTTGCAGCCGGTCCAAAAGTGGTGGATAAAGAGTATACTTGTAATTTTCCGAGATTGCACTTGAAGATGGCTGTACCCGTTACATAATGCAAGCTCATTGTCCAACAAGCTAGGCGATCACAGATCACAGGTTATCTCGTAGCAAATGGGTCATGCCAATCGGCTTCTGGAAATAGCAATACATGAAAGAATAATAATACAGTTGGAACTGGTGGCTGGTATTCATAAGATGCCGGGGAAATAGTCTGACCCTCCCCACCGGCTCATGGACGGTGCAAGACGTTCCACTCGCATATGGATGTATTCATCATTATAATACAAAAAGTACGTGGTAAGTAACGAAAACATGTAAATGGTGTTCGGTGCTCGCTAGGCTCACCAAGGAATACCGAGTGAATATAACAGCGAAACCCGCATGAATAAAGCTCGCGCAGCCGTATATTTCACACTGACATGGTGGTTAATCAAGGACACGAGAGGCGCCCATGATTTAGTCGACGTTGTTGGAGGGTGTGGGGGGGGGGTACTAGACGGGGCTACCAAGTACCCAAAGTAAGTCAATACCAACCTCACGCTGGACGTGTAGGCCAGCCCCACCTACCCCACCTACCTTTTTTTCCACGGTATGCTCAATAATTATGCTTCCTCCTTTGATGCTTTCGATTTACCCCCGCCTCCCCTACGCACCCACTTCTAAGCTGGCTCTCATTTCAATTTCCGATTATGCAGAGGGGGCGGTTGGCATTTTTTTTTTTTTTTTTTTTTTTTTTTTTTTTTTACTTCCGTCGGTGACTCCTCAAATACATACATTAAGTTGACCAAATGCTAATTAGGAACAACCCCTGCCCGTGCAGCCTACCTCATTTGCATTCATGTTGGCCGACCAATCTTCCAACATTAAGGCTGTATATATAATACCACCTCGGACCAACCTTTCCCCCTGAGTATGGCAACATTTTATGCTAAGGTTCCGGCCCCTCAGCTCTTGTTACAATGATATTGAAAGCCCAATAGCAATAGTATACATATCTAGACAATATGGGATCACAGGCAAAGTTTTCAAATCAACTATCCTCCCACCCCAGCAGTAATCACAAATATCTTTATATACGCATTGTCTTCATTACGTTTAGCTCCTTGAAAGGCCAAGAGAGAGAGAATGGATCCTTTAAACGGACATAAATATGAAAAGAGGCGTGTTTTATAACTGCTAAGTTTAAATTGTCTTTTCGTTCATCTAAGTGATGTGCTCTTCTGTTCCCGTGACGCACGAGGGCACCAGATAAATGCCGTGTCTCGAACACACAACGTTAATTCCTGATAATTCGTTCCTCCATAAATGAGATACGCAAATAATGTTTTTTCTCCGAAATCCAATGAATACATTTGGTTCTAAATGTTCCTTGAAAAAGCAGGTTACATTCACAATTCCTCTCCAAAATGTAATTTTCACTGAGTTCGTGTTGATAAGGAGGTCGTAACATACAAGAATAATATCCCTCAGTTTTCACTGGCTTACCGATGGAAATTCAGTTTGAGGGTAGGCTTTTTCTTGGTTATCTTGTTCGACATTTAGGTCCCTTCATTCAATTTTTTGACAAAAAAATATGAGTACAAATAGATTCACCTCGAACTTTCAATCATCAAAAATGGGCAGGAAAATACGGGGATGCATTTCTGACATGCAATACCTTACTCTTCAAAGTTGAAAAGTTTTTAATCATTATTTGGTCGATGACTACTAACTGTATCATCAGCGTTAGCTGGAGTGTGTTTGGTTTGTCTTTAGCGGAGTCTTGCTAAACGTCCTTACCAACAGTGAAATTCTGTAAGGACGATCCTTGGGCATGACAATTCACTGTGCCGTTGTGCTACTAGCCAGCTACCATTTGGATTCGAGGAAGGTTTACGGCAGCCCTAGTAATGAAATCCTGACCATGACCATTCATAACTCACCGTAAATCACCGCCCGATACACGCCTGCTGTCTAGCTTTCACGGCCTTCAAAATTTCCGCTGTGATAGCTTATTCCTTTGATAGCACGTTGATTGGCTTCTCCTGGAAGATAAGAGTGACGCTTGCACCGATACCCGAGCAATGGCCTCCCGGCTACTCAGTGGGTAGTACGCGATTAAATAGTGGTGTGCGGTGGGGGGGGTTGGACACCAAACTGTCAAACGTGGAAACTAGGGCAAAGCAACTTGACCTGTGTGTGAAGATAACTTGTTTTATGGTTTAAATCGGAAAAATCGCAGATATATAACACGCACGGATATAAGGCGAAGAATACGCCCACGCGGCGTGAGACCAAAGAGTTGGTGGTAAACAGTGGAGCGGTGAGGTCCGGCAGAGGGGGGGGTGAAGGCGTCGGTCTATTTTGTAAACTACAGTGGCGTGCGCACGGTTGCCTCTCTACGCCCAGCTGGGGAGACGAAAATAATTTTCATGGACCATTGGCAAAACTCATTTGGGAGGTGGACATTTGGTGCGCCAGTCAGTCGGAGGTAAAAGCGATTTTTGGCTAGAGTTCACAGCTCAGGTGAGATGACACCGCGTGACCTTCCCCGATTAGACAAAATGCCGTAAAAATGTAACTATCGCCATTCATACTTGGCTATTTCTAAGATTTCAGACTGCAGTGGAGAGGGTTAGTGCCACGGTGTCTCTTACCATTCCAAGTTCTAAAATATTGATGGGCGAACTAAGTCAAATGAAGAAACCAGAAGTTGATAATGGTTTTGAATTCATACCTCCACATAGTCTCCATATCAACCTTCATTAACATTTCTGAACCAAAACAATCGTAATTCATACACAAGCACGACGCATGCATGTGGCCATATTTTTGCAACAAGTGCACACAAGTTGTTCTCGAAGGAATTGCATAGCCTAAATGTGGTCTAATTATACACGATTCCCCAAAGTGGCCTATTGACACCTAGACTTCACTGTTGAATCCCTCGGACTCACAAGAAGACCGCCATCAAGTTTTCGTGGGATTCGCAGTATTATTCTACTATTACCTCTTTAAGGCTGCCAAGCCTATACGTTAGTTAGTGTTCAACTATCAATAGTCATACACACTGAACTGTAATCACCACCACATGTCCGATCATGAGATATTTACACACCAGCGTTCATACATTCTTCCTAATACGGGACATTTATAATGCGAATTAGTATGCTTTTCCGATGAATGTGGCCTGGTATATACGACTCTCTTCAAAAAGCACCTCTCCACGAACATTCAGCATGATGTATCAGGTTAGAAGATATCGCGACTTCACACTACTGACAGACAACAGACAAGCACCCGACAGGTGATGCACTATGGCTCACTGAGCCAAATTCGGCTAGCCAAAAGTGGAACCACCTCCGATGTTTTGCCTATTTGACAAAACATGAAAGAACGTTTTGCCCGCCATTTTTTTATTTACTTGCAGTCAGAGAAATCGATGCAGTCAATGACAGTGTGTGTTTATGCAAGTGGTGTAGTTTGTAAACGCTGGCTTTGAACGGCTATAACTCGACCCCCTCCCACCTGGATGGAATGAAGACTCATACTTGGTATGATGTATTCCCCATGATAAGTGCATGATCCCCTATTGTTTTTGGGGTCAGGTCAGAGGTCATCTGAGGTCACCAACAGAGGTCAAGTCCGAAAACCTTGTGCACACGATAATTCCAGAATGTTGGGGGGCGATCGGTTGAAATTGTGGTGTGTAGCTTTCTCATGGGGAGAACAAAGGCCCCCATTGTTTGTTGGGGTATAGGTTGGTGGTGAGTTTTGGTCAAAAGTAGAAACTTTGGTGAGAAATTGAATAGTTGGCCAATTTATGCTTGTTGCAACAACGTACTCCCCCAACATGATGATGAAGTTCCATACTTGGTATGTTTTTCCCGATGAGATTACACTACTGTTTTTGAGTCACCAGAGTCAAAGTCTGCAAATCCTCGAAATGAGGTTTACTATCTTATCAAGGTATAGAAACCCTATTGGTTGGGTTGGAAAAAATGGAAATTTTACAGAATGTTATGCTTTCCAAACGGCTGGTACCATTCACATTTGCCCTTTGGTGTCCTTGGCATAGGTTGTCAGAAAAGAGTCAAGGAATCACTAAGTCGCTTTTAGCTTTCTTTCTTTTTTCGATGATGCACTATATTAGTTTGGAATCACGTGAGAATACACGATAGCGAATTGACGTGCTGCTCGTTTTTTCAACTGTTGAATTGCTGTTCCAAGACACACGTTCGCATGACCAATTCGATGGTCCTAATAGATAGCACATGGATCCATCTCCTATTCAAATCCGGACAAACGCAGACCATGCATTAATGTGTTGATGTCATGTGGTGATGGGCAGATGGGAGGGAGGGGTATGGGGGGGGGGTGATGTGGGGGCGATGTCGGGGTCGGGGTGTTTAGGCCCATTCGATACGTACGAATACGATCATTCCATGGCGTCGAGTGAAAGTGTGATGTTTTTTCACTAGGATGTTAAGCGCAGTCACAACTAGTTTGATACGATGGATATTTTTGATTGGACGTCATTGAAAACATAATTTTTATCGGAGGTGATGAATTTCGCATGCAGTGAGCGAAGAGGTTCCCGAATTTAATGTTCATTCTCATTGTTTAATATCTTGGCCAAATTCTGAGGAGAAATGATGAGAGAATTCCCAAATAAAGGTATATCTGAGGAACAACAGCATATAAGGACGAGGCCCCAGTGGGTACAACACTCGATTTCATGCATAACAACCCATTTTCACCATCTAATCCCCTACCGTCTATTTCTTCATTCTTGTCTAAGCGAGAACTAGGCAGGCGGGCGAGGCCCTAAGTGACAACAAAACATTGCTCTGAATATCTATAATACTTACATTCCGATAGTTCTACGACACAAGGTTAATAACTAGTTCAGTTTTAGAGCCGGGATGGATATCCCCCCTCCCCTGTACTCGAACACTAAGTGAACAGAACAAATTTTGTACTGCTCATAAGAACCAGCACGAAGATAACGATCCTGGAGTGCCCCCACCACCCCCCCCCCCCCCCCAAAAAAAAAAAAAAAAAAAAAAAACAAAAAAAAAAACAAAAAAAAAAAAAAAAAAAAAAAAAAAAAAAAAAAAAAAAAGCCCCAGCAGGTTGCATCTAAGGACCCTTGTTTCGTATAAAAGTACAGTTGGCAGCGGGGGGGATATGTGCAAACATCTCTCGCCCTTCCACGGGTTCTTTTGAAATAGTTCAATACAGATTAAAAAAATATTGTTCTTGAGAGGTTCGTAGCTTAATTCAGCATTTTGTTATTACGGGTGGTGTCTGGGTTTTAGTAGCGAGTTTACAATATTTGACGATTCTCACTGTTCCTACTCCCAAATTCTTTCGACAACGTTTCATGACTCGACCCAACCAAAATCACGTCAGCCTACGGTAGTTTCGCTAATGGTGATATTCGCTTATTTATTTCGGGCTCATTTTTTGAAGATTTGCGTTCGGAAGAAATGGCCGAACGTGCAAACAGAAATCCATGCCTAGGTCATCTAGGATGGACTACTGGAGGAATCTTGACGTTCCTGGTGAATGAAATTTCGACCAGCTCCCAACGTAAGGGCACTTACTGCCACTTGTGCTCACACATTTTGGCAGAAAACATCAATAAACATTCAGAGCAGGCAAATCACATCTAAGACATGTGAAAATGCAAAATTAAAGTGGTCAGGGGTGGAGGGGGGTGTCAGGGGGCATACTATCCCGCACAACATTTTTCGTGAGATGAGAACTCTAGGGAAAGATGGACAACATTTCGTGGAAATTTTGGCACGCAAGCAGGTGAAAGAAAAATGGCAGAATTTTCCGAATTATACTCTGACTTTTCCCAATGAAATTGATAGATGCCCTAAACACAATGGAAGATTTCCCGCGCGCTTCGCGCGCGTAACCAATCTTCCGGTGACCCACTTAGGACATTCGGGCAAAAAATTCGTTCAGCCCCCTAAACTGGAATGGTCCCGTATGCTTATGGCTTTAGTTAGATTCGACTAACTTCCTACCGGCGCCTACCGTGGAAAATTAGAATTTTTTGGCGACCAACCCTAGGCAAAATTGGTCGGGAGGCCAATAGTCGGCAAATTTCCCACATTTTTCCGATACCGATACATGGCTGTAAGGCCATATCAACCTAACCGATACTGGTAATCCCGTCAGCCCAACACTAGTAAGCAACACTGTAGTCATGTAGTGTGCATGCTACACGTACTCGAGTGTTGAGTTCCGTCCCTGTGCAGGGCCCGTTGTTTTTGACTGGTTTTCCCACTCCTTGATATTGTATAGCCAAGAGATATTACTGACTGGTACCATTGGCCCTACTACGTAGGTCTCATTAGTATTTTCACACAGATTTCTGGCGGGTATCTATTACTGATTCTAAGCCGCGCAATTCAGTTTATTCTGACGGGCGGGATAGCCTATACTCGAAACCTGCCATATCCTACATAACAGTGTGTTTTGTCGGAAAATCCACAGGTTGTTGAACGACTGTGCTGTCAGCTATTCGCACAATAGCGTACAGACAAATTACCATAGGTTGTCCGCTTCGGTTGAATTCAACTTTCACCCGTTTCCCTTTCCTAGCTCTCTTCACTGATCAACCATAATCCTACAGTAATCTACTCTGCGAAAGGAACACATGTTTCGAAGTGCTTGGCTTTGAAATTGCACCTCTTGCACAAGCACTCTGCCAAAAGAAGAGCGTAACCCAACGCCCGAGGCATCGAAGGTAGTACATTTTTTTTTCAGCTCATCGTCGCAAAACTTTTTCCGTTATGTTTATAGGTGGCCACAACGTCCCGACTAAATTCATCGTAGGCATGTTGATCGAACTAGTAGTGAACACTCCACCTAGTAAATTTCAGCGCTAGTCTCATACGATTTAATTTATTAAACTACTCTTCATTACATGCCATAATAAGAGCAACTCAACTAACGAGTTGTTGGCACAATTGGTAGAAGCGTCGGCCCTCCACCCGGGATATTGGGCTTTCGACTCCCTGTAGCGTCATTTTTAATGGTATACTGTTGCTTTTTCGCAGGCGTCACAGCACCAGAGATTATGCATGGGGACAATCGAGGGGCGGAGCAATTTCAAGTTGCCGGCTGCGTGAGATTACCCCCCACATTTTAGTTACCGCAAAGAGGCGGCGCCTATTCCGTAGGCGTGTACCTGGTTAATGGATTAGCAGCTGACAAGCCTCGTGTAGTTCTCAGGTCAGTCTCCGTTAAAGTTTCGGCGAGTAATACCCTAACCAAAAGTAAAGAAGCCGATGGTCCTCTCTTAACGCATGACAAGCTCATTCGATCTCACCAGAGAAATGCACTCTACATGTGGCAGGGCTGGTAACTATAAACATAGATAGAAGGAGAGTCAACCGCCGACGTGAATGTCCCCGACCAAAATAGGGCCAGTATAAAAAATCCCCCCGACGTCTAACAGTGTTGGCGGCGTATAACTATAGTCCCCGCGACACTGAGTAGAGTCCGGAGATATTATGGTTTGGGGTGCAAGCCTCCGCGGCTCCGCCGCCGCCGCCGGAAACGAAGAGCCGTTAGGGCCCAAAAACTCTTCAACGCTTTAATCCGATTGAACTGAAACTTGGTACACCTTGCGCCCTAGTGGAATTTCGATAAGTTCGGAAGTGGGTATCACTGCATTGCTTGCCTGCCGGCTCTATTTTGCAGGTTTTACACACGAAATACTTGAATTGGTCAAGGAGCGTAGTATTGGGGCCTAGTTGTATTTGAGAGTTGACAATCCACGGTCAAAATTTGGGATACAATTGTTCATCATTTTAGTTCTGTACTTGTGAATCATTTCACACCTTGATCACACTGGCATGTCCTATACAGACTTGGCAACGAATGGCCGTCTTTTAAGTGACGGTTTCATGGTAGTCAGTATTTGCAGTTGTACATATTGATATTTGCTCGCAAATGAAAAGAGTAACTTTACCTGCCACTCACATTACTTTTCATTCAGATTCTATTCTGTCGTTTCAACCCCTATACTATCCCCTCCCCGGAGACTAGGTCTAGAGCGGCGCCTGCTGGCTTCAAGCACAAGTGCAACTGCTGCAATCTGTGAACTGATTGGTTAAACCTTTCTATGAGCCTACACTCGTAAACAAATGTGCATTCGGCCACCGACATATGTCATCAAATGTCCTATTGTGGCATAATGGCCACGACCGCCAATAATGAATTCTCATATGGCAGTACCCCGGATATCAACTTTTTTTACAGAACACTTTTCACGGTAATTGAGGAATTATGCAACACAAAAGCTATATTTCAAGGCTGGGAACATGCAGTAGAGACACCCGTGGCGTGCCGTTTCCATCCTGCATCTGGAGAACTTGAGAAGTCAAAATTTTCGTGTGCGCACCGCGCCAACCAGTGGCGCTCCGCTTAGATAGTAATCCACACAATTATCCACTCCTTTTAGTCCCGTCCCACAGAACCCCCCAAACCCCCCACCCCCCCCACCAAAACAAAAAAAAGGAGACTCTAGAACAGCGGCCTCCCTCCATCCCGCCGACTGTGGGCTCTCCCACTCCTACCCGATATGACTATCCTTAGATGGTCTTTGTGGCCTACCGGTGTCACGGATAGAAAAAAAGGAGTTACATAATGCCGTACTTCAGTGTCGCAGCACCAGCTGAAAACTATTGCGATTCCTATTCACTGCCTTACACTCATTATACCACCCGCAAGGCACTTCCCTATACCCGCCAATCAGACTTGTGTGTCATTATCTAAATCTATCTACTCATTACTCCCACGAAAAACGACAAACAGACCGGAAAAATACGTGCTTTCGATAGTCTCTTATAACAAACTATGATGTATGTTTTGCGTCATTCAATTTCAATATCGATGAGTGCCCTGATGAAATGAAAAATAATAATGGGGGGGGGGTGGGGATTGGTAAGACGTACTAGGCCAATTTTACATTTCATTTATGTTCCCTTGGCATGGCATCTAGGGTAGCCATTGACTCCTTCTCACTTAACAACGTAATTGTGTATCGACCGTAGTGGGTCATAAGGGAATTACTATTGATTCAATTTTCATGAAATATTCACCACATTGAAGCCTTTTTTTGCTAGAGCCGCCAATGCATTCTGAACTTGTCGGTTTCGCACTAAACGGCGGCATTTGAAATAACGCCTGCTCGTCCGGTCCACATTGATAAATGTTACGTATGCCTATGCCGTGCCCCGAGTACGATCACTATAACGATCATAGCGGGTGAGTATTCAGGCCAGGTCACCGAATATCGCCAGAAGAATAGTAAAATAAGAGCTATATATAATGTAATATTGTTCTACTCCTGATAAGCCTGCATTGCATGCATTTGATGACGGTTAACCATTGTGGGAGACACGGTTGAAGAACATCATCAAGCAAACGATATCCACTCAAGAATCTGTGTTCCGTGGTGACATCCGTTTGTACAGAAGGTATAATGTAAGCATCAGTTTACATTAGTGTACTTTTTTGCGCAAATGAATATGGGTTTTAATAAATCCAAAGAGATAAAAATTTCGCATTCAATTGGCAACTTACACAGGAAGTTATCAAGTGTCTTTAATTTCTTCGCCAGGGTTTTCCTATGTTCACATGGTATGGTGTTTAGGTTGCTATTTTGGCCAACTTTCAAAACACGGTAAAGTCTAACGTAGCTGTGTTCATTTGCTAGATAGGCCTATCGACCATGTTTACATTAGCACGTTCCAACGCGTGTCAGGTTGGTAATTGTTTATTATTCACAAACAACTGTTTTTTTAGTGAACTATTGCCCCAAACACTGCGAGCATATCAGATGAAACTGCACTAACTGATGTCGCTGCATTCCATTCAGGCAACACCTCTTACGCATGGACCCCTTTCTGACTGTCTTTTATACAACGGCATACCTTGTTGAATTAAGGCCCCGAACCCCCCCCCCCCCATCCCCCCCCCCCCGTCCTGTTAAAATGTCATTATACTGCCATGGTTCAAAGGGCGTTTAGGTGCTTTGTTCTGCTTGTATAATTTTTCTCTTTATATAAGCCGCACGTTTCTAACTTTCAATGCGAATTCAGTAACGTATACTAAACGCTTTTCCCCCTTTCACTCAATCCAATCCCCCTCATGGAACACCTTCATGGAAGGCACGAACAGCTCCACCCACTGCTTCCAATCATCCGGCCTCGGAGCAGCGACGCGAGATGCATGGGCTTTGCCCAACCCCTACATCATTTAGGTAGACCGTGTGTAACTGCATAACTTCATAGCCGTTTGTTCGAATGAGCTCCGTGGCCGTCTCATTCGGCCCGCTTCCAACTATCACTAGAGACCAGTCGGGCTATAGGGCCGTCTGCTAGACATAAAACATGGTGCATACTGACTAATTTTTCCGGGAATCCTAAAATGGTTTATAATGGGAGGTCATAGGTGTTTAAATGATCGCTGGCGAGGTATACCTGTGGCACCCGACCCGCCGGGGTTCACCTCCTTGCTTACCACCGCGCGAGGTTATTAGTGCGCCCATGTCATTCACTTATAGACGAGACCTATTGGGGTAAGTAGTCTGAAACCTTATAGGACTTTTCAATTTACACCTGAAGTTATAGACATCTCCTATCACGTATTTGGGGATTCATCTCCCCCTATAGAAACTTTGGTCATTTTATATTCGCCGCCAGATATCATACCTATCACGATCTATTAGGGGTAGTTCGTTTACCTCGTATAGGACTTGTCCAATTTATAATCGACAGCCAAACCTCTCATATCACGGATCTATTAGGGATAGTTCCTTTTCCCTTGTAGGACCTCGTCATTTCTATTTATCCAGAATTCACAACAGACATCTCCTAATACCACGCCTATTTGGTGTGTTTAAGTCTGCCTCTTCTCGGGACTTCATTTGTTGTATTACATCTAACAACCATTGAACACAATGACATATTAACAAGGATATAGGAGAAATTCGATAACCTCTAGAGACTTTTCCACAGACAGGTTTTTCCAATTTGTTTTGAAAATGAAACATGGGTTTCCATTTCACTCGCTCCAAGCACTTGAATAGGGGTCGTTTCCGTTCATCTGGAGGGGTTTTGCAAACACCTCAAAATTTTCCTGGCGCTCCACGCGCCGACACATAGTGACGCTTAGCGCTTAGACGTGTATATCAGGCATGATTGACATCTTGCCCCCCCCCCCCTTGCGAAAATGTCGGCGGACGCCCATGAAGCCCTACTGTGGTCGAACCTTTTAAGTTTCGTCATATTTTAGTAGAATATTCTCAGTGTTCGACCCACGTCAACCCGGGGTGGGGGAGGGGATGGCTGTCCATTGTCCTGATTCGTCCTTCCTCCTTTTTCCGGATGAAAGCTGGGGTGATGGTGTGAATTTTTTTTTTTTTTTTTTTTTTTTTTTTTAAGTTTTTTTTTTTTCAAGTAGGCTTATCGAATAAGTGTAGGTAACTAACCCTCTAGCAGATTAGTGCCCTATTTTGCTGGAGAGTAGGCTACATGTGGGAGCATGTACACCCCTTCCTGTTCTCTGCTGAACATACCTCGCCCTTTTCGGGGAAACTTTTGCGCCCTATCGTGCAACCGCCGCGATGGCGCCGCGTGTGATGCAAACCTATTTCGTTCTGTAGCCAAAAACATTCCTTTTCTTGGGCCCCTCCAAATAACCAGCACTATCCGACAACAGTTGCTTGCTGGTCTACTTTATATATGGGGCAACGCTAACACCCCCCCCCCCTCTCCTGCGCACCATGTTTAATCGGTGCCTTGTCCGCGACCACGGCATAGTAGTTATGGCCCACAGTAATAACTACAGCTTAGGGCTGTGTTTGAGTTAGTGTTATAGCCCTATCGTTAGGCTAAAACGCAGAGCCACTCAATCCTATCGTAAGTGGTAACATTTCTTGATTCTTCATACACCAGCTTATGACCAAGCCCTGAGTGCTTCGAACATTCTGCACTCACCAATACCATATGTTGTTATTCGTATAATTACTATTTGATTGTAATCATTATCTAGGGATGACAAGTGACCTACCTCCTGCTGGTTCCTCTATTCTGTCAGGCCGTTGCTTGAGTGTATACCTCTATGTACCCCAGTTCTGCGAAATCACTAGCTGCTTCTTATGGCTAATTCTTAACATTAGGAAGTATTTAATTTTCCATATCTCTAAAAGAAATAATGCTGGATACCCCCACTTGTCATGGATATTATGGGGAATGTCTGGGTCAAGTATTTTCTGAGAACAATTGGACGGATTGGTTGATAAAAAATTTCTGATACAATATCACTCTCTGCCACTTCGAAAGGCATACATTGGGATAGGGCATTCATTAGCTATAATATATATACCTTTATTGAGATTTTGCAGTCTAGTACAGTAGATGTAGCCTTAAAAAACTGCGACACAGATTTTAGGCTGCCATTTTGAGGCGGCCATTTTGAAAATGGCGGCTTTCTCCTACTTCCGATTTGTTAGTATGTTGTTACGCAGTTAGATTCAAAGGTACACCACTTGAAGACCTTTTGTTGCAATCATGTGTAGTTTTGCTAAATATTTCACCATGAGACCGTGGCCTAAACTTTATAATCAACGGAGTCTAAGGATACCATAGTAGAACTGTCCGGAATAAAAGTCAAATCAGGGCGTCGATTCGTTTCGATTAGCGGAGGTTGGAGGATAAACGAATTTACTATCGGAGCAGAGCCCACGATTTGTGGCGCGTAGCGTACAGTTGATTTTTGGCCACTATAACCCACCCCTAGATCGCCGATTTTTAAACATCTAATGTTGATTTTAGTATAGACCAAGGGTCGTGAGACCCGAAATTGAAAAGAGCCACTAGCCGAAAGTTTCGCGAGACTGGATTGAAGAAATGTCCGGAGCTGAAGGTCCCGAACGACATTGACGAGGGTCCCACGAGACCGAGGTCCGCACAACCGAAAATTGAAAATGCCCCCGAGCCGAGGGTTCGCGAGCACCGTATAAAGGATTTTTTTTTTTAGGACTGAGCGTTGTTTAAACACACTATATTCAACCTGCGAATAATAATTGAGGGGAATAATCGGATTTACCAAGAAATCTCATCATACACAACAAAATTCTAGCCAGTGGCATGCTTCATCCACCCGCCAAGTGTAACCTCATTGCATGCCCGGCTTAGAAGGTTGAATTGAATGTGACAACAGATCGGACGACGAACGAACGAACTAACGAATGCACGGGACGGATGGAGAGACATGAGAACTTGTAGTGCTGCTTACAATAATGTACGCTAATGGGGTTAACGATGAAGTAAAGTATGGGGTATGTTGATGTCGGTGATCCGCCAATTACCCGCTTATAAGACGTGAGTTGAATTTACAATTTTCTGCAAATTAATGTATAATTACAAATACCGTGTAGGAAGATGACCATAATAGTCTAATTTTTGCCACGCGCCTGCAGAATCAACTAAAGGACAACGTTACACCCGGTTTTAACCCCAACTCGAATCCCTTTCATCGGGCGCGGTTCTACTATCGTGATCACCGCCCTAATAAAATCGTTAAAACGATTTTCGATCAGCGAAGATGGCGCTCCGCTTCAGATGGCCACGTTATATATACACCGGCCCATATCAGTCAGTACAGTCAGTGGAATCAAAAAAAGTCACGGGAAAACCCATCATCCAGGTATCTGAGGCAGTGCATAATCAGTGAGATCGAGAGCTTATGTTATAAAAACATAACGGAGGCCTTATATCTCGAAATTTCTGTGTACGCTACTCACCACCGATGCTGTTTCTCCGCGATTAGATAGTTAATCGACGACCCTCTGGCATTACTGCCCCCCCCCCAACCCATCTTCCAGCTCCTCCCACTGACAAATCCTTAGCTACGTACTAAAGTGATTAGTGTCACAAGTAATATTCCAGCAATCTGAGTGACCTATTTCTCTCGAACTTTCGCAACGATTCGTGCCAAGAAAAGATTGTGCTCGGTTAGGTAGCCCGGCAAGATAATCTCACCATTTCACAACGGGTGTGTACAAATCTATCTGCATATTGTCACTTCGCTAATCAGTTATTATGGCTAAATCGAAGGGGGATGCATTCAATCCTATATCATCTGTTTACGTATATTGTTAACTTGCAGTAGTTATCGGGCATTTGGTATTAGTGTGAAACGACTCGCTGGTATTTTCTTCCATAAAAAATATGAAGAGACTGTAGATGAAGTGTTGCTATATTTCTCTGCCCAATCTGCGGAGTGACAACTCTTCAACATACTTTTTTTTAAAATCGCCAAATCAAGATTTTGCAAGTAGGACGGCAAGTGCAATTTCTTGAACCGTGCCATTCTACGCGCCAACCATGGGGGAGCCCCGCTTAGATAATAAATTGCAGGCCACATCGTCTCCTGGCGTGCACACAATTATTATGATTGAGAGAGAACGACCGAAAAAGGGCTAACCACAGCAGTCAAAACTTTATCACAAGGGACGCCCCCAGCAAGCGCCCCCAAGTATGACCCTCATTTTACTGCATAGGGAGGGGGAGGGGAGCGGGGGGGGGGGAGGGGGCGCTTGCGAAAAGGACCACTGCTCCTGCATGGAAAATCATGCATGATTTTCCAGGCGATTATTGTGTTTTATCATGGCATTGGTAAGCGCAGTTCCAGCTCGAGAGATAAGGCCCCGATTGAATGTGCTCAAGTTCAGCCTGTCGTGATTGTGTACGTTTATGAAGGAGAAAAAGTGGGTAAATGCACATGTTAAAACACAACCAACCCACCAAGTTCCACAATGCAGCTAGCCAAACATGGTGAATTAGATGGTACAAGGTAAAAAGAATCTAAAACAAGCAACATGTCTTACCTTCGTCTCCGTGGACGAACCCACTCACTCTAAATGAATAGCGTTCATGACCTCACAATCACCTCCATTACTAAAAAAAACAAAAAAAAACAGACACACCTTACCAACCCACCCAGAGTTTGGGCATACATGAAGGACATGGCAACTGATTCTACAGTGAAATTACCAAAGTACCACGTTTCTATTTTCCCAAAACGCCCCCCGATTGGTACTGAAATAGCGTGGTGTGTATGGTGTGATTGTTTCGGTATAATGGTTGTATTGCGATTGGCAGTATTGTACCACAATTGGCAGACATGAGCCCATCAAATAAGTATAATAGCGGGAGATGTACGCGAATGCGGCAAACACCAGTAAAAATAGAACCAAGGTGAAGGCCACTCTTTCTAAAGACAGCTAGGTAATCAAAGGGCCATTTATTTTATGATTATTGTTTTTCCCCTCGCAAAATCAGCTAAATCTGTCCATCTCCTTCCATGCCAGTTCCGTACCAATTGTTGAGGGCACGATATTGTTACTCTGGAGGACGCACTAAACATCTGCCTAAATAAACACGCGATGTAATTCGCAGTTTCAGGTCTGCGACTGGAATATAAAAGGGAATGTCCAGGAGGGGACATCTTCGAGGATGTGTTAGCATGTTACAAATCAGAACAAGCTGGACCACATTCGCTTGAAACATCAGCAGCAGTGTGCTGAAATTAAAATAAGCGTTAGAACAATTCCTCATTACATACGTTTGAAAATAGAACCAGAGGTCGGAGAGACCTTGGGGTTTTGTTCTTTGATTCTGGTTAGTATGTCTGACTATTACAACCGAATACTCAATCGCACTGTTCCGATAGTGTGCTGCGAAAATTACTTGTACCAGAAACATCCATGAAAAACACACTTTGAGCAGCTGTGTCCCTTTGACACGTCTTCTGATGAGATGGGCGTTCTGCAAAGAAACAAAATATGTGGAAAGTTGTCCAATACGTACGAAACATGTTATTGGAGACCTGAACTATTATTAAAAGTCACACAAACAAAAACGACTAAAAATGGTGGCAGTAGGCGAAATCACATGCACTGGCTTCTTCTGCAAAAACAAACTACAACTGATGAACACTTGCTTTTGGAGTATACGTACCCCAGGTGAAACAAACAATAAATCCGGCTGGTCATTTGACAACCGACTTGAAGACTTATCCCTCATTTTATGACACAAGGTGATTAACTATAGTAGGCCTCAATCGTGGTTTTTTTTTCCAAAAGCTGTCTAAACTCTGGTTCGCTACCTTCCCCAGCTGAATATTTTTTTTTCCCCGCCATTTTGGCGTTGGGAAGATTCAGCTAGTAGTTACTGTGAATGTTTTGATCCGTCTGGGCTGTGTGTCTGCGCTGGCGCGCCGCGCCTTTCGCCACTATCTCTACACTTCTCTCACCGCCCGAGTAACCCCTGATCGCCTGACGCCATCCGTTATATGAGAAATGTCCTGGGCTTTTTATTTCCTTGTCCCTCAAAAAGTCCAAAGATAATAGTCCTCTCGTGTATTCTCCGTCGTCGGTCGTTTGCATTACGTCACGTAGTTCCAATGGGTGTCAGTCCTGTTGGCGCAAAAATGAATGGAATGTCATTAGGACCCAAATATATATAACACATATTAAACAGATGTAGGCAAAAAAAAAAAAAAAATACGATCTCGTCCCACAAGGCTTGCAGAATGCCAAACATTATGCCGACCAAGCCTTTCCAGGACACGCTAACATTGATAGTGTACAGTGTGCATCGAAGCCGTATAACAAGTGTTGATTCACCTTGGTTCACCGGTGCCACCGTCGCATTATTTTGGGAATCTTAAAATTCCTGGTTTGTTTCTCTAATAGATGAGGTCTGAACTTGTGAACTGGAAGACGTATGATTGTTGTCTTCCTTCAATGTAAGGCATCCACTCATGTGTGGAAATTTTACATGATTATTGTGAACGTTTGCAATAGTTGTTGAGAACATCAGCACAGCAAAACATGAGGTATTCGCGGCCGTCATTAGGGACTCGTGTTCTTTTCCCAGTAAGGACGCCTTCATAATAGTGCTCCACACTATCTACGAACACATTACACCGGTCGCAATTCACACGTAAATAGCACATCATGAGAGGGGTGATCCCGGGAAAAAAAAATAGGGAAAAAATCCCAAGAGTGTTTTTTTTTTTACATTTCAAAGACAGCATTATGAGTATAGGTCTTGGGAATGAACCGTTTCAGCAGAATCTGCCTGGACTGTTGTGGCGTGGCGTACCAGAATAATCCAGTCTCTTGAGAAGTCCACCCAAATGGCCATCGCATGTTATGGAGGGCGAGAAATAACAGCGATATAAAATCTTAATAAAAAATTGAATAGGTGAAAATCTTAATAAAACTTGGCAGATAGGTAACACAACTGGTAGGGTAACTACTCTATAGGCATGAACTTTTCTTTTCAGGATAAAAGTACATGTTTTGAGTATTGTTCGATAGGAACTAGGCACGTTTCTCACAGGAGTACAAATATTATGGCAAGGGTAAATTTTGTAATGTTAAATGAATATTAAAAACGTTTATAATTTCTCTACGGCAGTCTAGAGAGTCAACCCCACTTTAAAAGGCGTTATGAAAATGACTACATAACAAACTTTATTGCTATGAAGCGAGATGAGTACATCGCATTACGTCTGGATGTGGACCCGAGTGTACACCAGTGGACCAGTGGTATCGCCTGATTTCAATTTTAAGGAGGGGGGGGGGGGGGTTCAAAAAGGGATAGTAACCTCAATGATTCCCAATTTCCATGGAGAGGCCTCTGTGTGAAGTGGGATAACACCATGCAAGAAATGACGGTTGGTAGGTGGTAATTAGTAAGTAGTGGGTAGTTTCCTTTATCAACCCCGATTTACATTGTACTCTCGAAGCTAGGCCCGCTGAATGCCTGATGTTGCCCGCTGTTATCTAGTCTAATCCCCTGTCGCCCCATTCGCCTGTGGATGCACCACCTGATGTATTTTATCACCATTGTAATTTTCTCCTGGTACACTGACCAGTCTCTTATTCGGCTTATGCAAGTGGATTCTTCCCGTTATTTAAATGTATCACAGTATTCACTGCTTGATTTTAGTGTGGGGAATCGAGCGTGGGCCTTCATCCCGTTATTAATGCGGGTGTTGTTATCTCTTTGTGTCTGCATACAATGGAGAATAACGATGCATCCTAGGGGAGGAACATCGTCCCGAATGCTCAATTCCGGATCAATCGTTAGGTCACCGTGATGTTCCAGGGGTGGATTGAAATGTCAATTGTCTGGTTACACTTGTTCTTCATAAGTGGTGTGTTCGCGGAAGTCTACTGCTAAGTTCGATATTCACGTGCAACCGACAGGAGGGTTAGGCCTTCCCCGCAGGGAGGCGATAGGGGTTGAGTCACCAGTTTGGTTAATACCTACACGATTCGGTACATACTACACGGCATACCACAAACCGCCCGCGGTAAGGGTACAAGCCAGGTACTTGTTAGTGCCAAGGCCGATCGAAAACCCCCGAGGGACAACCTGCGGGCGGCCGAGCTCTTCAATAGGCTTGCTCCGAGTAGCCTACTGCTAAGTTTCCAGGTTCCCGGAGCCAAGTGGGCGGCGGGGCCAAAGCTACTGGTACTAATTAAGGCAGCCGTGGTGGGCACAGGCATTACAATACAAAACGCAAACTGTTCGAATTTGAAAATAATTCACTACACAACGTGTTTTTGTATATTATAACAATGTGTCCCTTGATGGGTCAAACTATGAAATGTTTATCGAATTATCTCGTAATTGCCGATGTCAAGTGTTGAAGTGGTCAGTGTTGAATTTAGTCGCTCGCTTAAGCTTAAGACACGAGCTCTCGAAACATATCCCCTGTATCCGGCGTCTTATTTAATCTTCTAACTTTACCCCCACGAGCTGTCTTCATTGGGATTCGCGGCCCAATTCGGGCTGGTATACCTATCGAGAAATACGGCGCTACATAATCTTATGTCATAATTTAGGTTAGCAGGTTTGAGAGAGATGTGAGTTGCTGCGACTCTTTCTGGAGAGCTCGCCCCGCAGATCGAAAGGGGCGTGGTTCGGCACGGAGTAGTAACGAGTATTACGACTCTCGTCTCGCGTCGGTACAACGGCCTTCCTTGAAGTGTAGGATAACCGTATTTACCCGAAGACGTTGGGGCCCTCCAAGATATGAACAAGTGTCTTTAACACAGCTTCTCGTATAAACGAATACCGTCCATCTACGTCCTATCCTGGACGTCAGATCGTCAAGGTGGCTACCTGACCTTTCCTGGTAGGCAAGGTTGGGCTCAGACATATATTCTTCGGGAGTGATTTGTCACCGGGGAATTAGTTGAGAATTTCGTGTCACAACGGTCTTCGTTTGAACGGAGTTGACGCAATCAGGTCCTCCTTGAAGCGTAGCTACTAGTTGCATCTACTTTGTGTTTGCGTCGAAGGATAAACAATTCAGTGAAACTGAATCCAGAATCCGTAATGCAAGATTGTAAATGTGTTTAGAATGAACATACTGATCATTACGATGGGTGTAACAGACGATCTGGACTGTAGGTTTCTAGATGTGGGTTGCGGAAAGCTTGTTTGACGAGTTGCTTGGATGAGTCACATACGTTGATAAACTCTTGGGTTGTTACGATATGACAACCGCTCCACTCAGCTTACGTGTTTCATCACTTTCGTTGGTAACTTTATCATTCGAATAAAAGCGGGCTATAGTTTTGTTTAGAACATCATGGGTCAATCACATGTATGCAATCAATCCAGCAGTGCTATTAATATACCTGTGGATATTTCTTTATATTTTTTTTCCCGTTCCTTCCACCGGCTTCCCTTGATTGTTGTGTGTTGTTGTGAAAATCTGCGGTAAAAATCTGCATACCTGAACGGTCTTTGGATGCATTTTAACAATCACTGAAATGTACTTGTTTTTTAATGATGTGACTCTTCTTCATTTGAATGTGAGCGGATAACCAGAGTCAGAGTCTTGTTCCCTGATGCTGGCGTCCTTCTACTGCATTTTCTCGGGAGTACATCGAGTGCAGAGATGGGTTTCAAACCAAACTTTGGGAACATTGTCGAGCATCTTCGAGGTTAAATATCACTATTTCCATTCTCTAATATAACTGAAACCTATAACAAGTATTGGGCAAAATAAAACCTGTTGTAGATTTGATGAGAATGTAGTCAATTAGTACACTTCGTCTCACGACTTTTTTCCCCATCAGATGTATTTACTTCGTATACCTTGAATAGCCTGTATCGCTATCATATTACATATTCAGATCGCTCGAATGGGAAAAACAATAATCAAGTAAGGCAACCACTCAAATATTCAATCTATATAAACGGTAACAACGTAAGTTCTCATGTTGATGACTTACATCAGTAATATCAGGCTAATATTAGCTGGAAAAAAAATTGAATTCGTCAATTTAAACCGGTGACGTTCATACAACTTTCTGTTACGATTACAGTCCTTTGAAGTGTGTGCATGTCTCCTGCACAAACTCGAAAGCATCCCATCATTCAACAATAATGATTCATAATTGCTTCAACCTTGCCAACAATCACCGAGTTAAAACAAAAACAAAACACAAACGAAAATTCACACATTAATTTAACTTTGAGAAACATTTTGTCTATGAGAGCGGATGCCGTAGTGGGTTGGTAGGTGTTGATGGTATCTTTGGTGAGAGAAAGACGATTAACTTCTGTTAACTGTTCACTAATTTGCACAAAAATTAAACTGTACATAGCGGCGCTTTCTTCAATGGTTGTCAACGGTGACGTCCATGTGCATTTGCGTTAATCTCGTATTCCCACTCAATTCTCTCATAAAAATGTTGACGTTTTGCAATAACGCTAGACAGATCTATGCTTCTGTCATAGGCCAGCTGACAGATTGTTGAAACTGAATATCCATCAAAAATGTTGGAATAAATGCCTTATTCTGGAGCGAAAGGACCTGCAATCGAATGAGAGTGGCTTACACCACGACACAGTTCGGGTTGTTAGCAGATGGGTCCAAGCTTGATGGAATAGTTGGTGCTAAGAGTAAAGTATCTGTTCAACCCTTATGTCAGTGAGGAATCCTTCACCCCTCGGAACACTGATTACTGTTTTCCAAGCAGACGTCTTAGCCCTAATCACATGTATCTAAGAAACTGTTTGAGGAGGATCCAGAACAAGAACTCTTCACCTGTCTGATCCAGGCTGCTATTAAAGGCATATATATCAATATTGGTCCATTCTGATTCTTTTATGCTATGTAGCGTAACAAACCTAATTAATTATAGGCTTCAAACAAACCGTCTTCTTTTATTTCCTGGTACTCGCCAGGGCCTGAGCCTTTTGTTCCTGTCCCATATGTAGTTTGTGTGGGAGAGTCAAGGGACTGGTCCATGAAACAAGGGAGGGCTTCATGGCTGATCAGAGAGGACCGGTGGTAAGAACGAAGGATCATGTAGAGTGGGGGCCTTGGTCACCTAAGCCGAACACTCTCTTTCTTTGCCAGGGAAATCATTGAATCTGGTCTTACAGTCTTCACAGGACACTGTAATTCTTCAGAAACCCGTTCACCATGGGTCTAGCATACTTCACTTGGCCCGAAATGTGGGGATGAATAGGAACCTCTGACCACTATGTAGGCAGGTGCCTTTCTCGGCTTTCGAAACGAATGTCTGAAAGTTACAACTACCACCATCCGAAATGTGGTAGAGCTTACTAATTAAATCAACAGGCTTCGTACTTGGTGCAGACAGGACGTCTCAAAGAGTAGGAAAAACTATGTAATAGCTTGTAGCTTCACGGGTGTCATTTGCACCGGGCCCATTGTGCCTTGTGTAATGTGTAGAAATGGTTGAATTCGTACACCACCTTCCCCTATATTTATATTCTCTGCATAATGGACTCGACTTTTGAAGGCCAATAATTCCACATAGGAACCTTGTTTTGAATGGGTTTGGATCCATAGATACGTTTTACATTCTACACGATATAACCTCAGTTGTATCTAAGCCTGGAGTTGTCCTTTTACCAACAGTGCCTGTCGTTCATGCGGAAGTTAGCGGGAAGTTGTAAACGATTATGCTATATGCGACGTTGAACAATCATGAGGTTGTTGGGGTGTCTTGTCCCGTTTACAAATCACTTCTTGTGACTTCAATTCTACAACTGAGAACGTTTCTTGATTCATTTTTACTTAGATATCTAATATTTTATATGAAAAAATCACATCAGGTTGTACGGTTGTTCCAAGAGGTCATTCTATGCCTGGAAAACACTCTCTGTTTGAAAGACTAGTGGATACCAAGCAAAGCTGTCCTCATTCATTATGACGGAATAGATGACTGCACACTGCGAACTGGTTCCCTCTATGCTCGTTACACAACTTACTTTTGCACTAATCACTGAATGCGAACCAGAACTGAATTCGTACCGATGATCTGTTTTAGAAATGTCGGAGATAGAAAAAAATGAATCTGCTCCTCCTATAGATATTGATGGTTCCAAGGAAAAGACATTCTATCTATCTGTAGCATCTGGTAAGATCTAAATTTCACCGATTAGTCGAATCCGTATGGTCTAAAGGTCGTCTCAACTTGTTTAAGATTATGCTTCCAAAGATGGAATAGCTTCTATAATACCAACATATAACACGGAAGAAAGTCCCATTACAAAACCCACGCCTTTTGAGTCTCGAACGGGCGAGGTGATCCGTCTACATTCAGGAATATTTTTAATATACGATGTTTTTATAATGAAATGCGCCTATAAAATACGACTTGTCGTTTCACTTGTTGGTTGAATTGTGTATTCCAAACCTTCTCACAGTCCGTAGGTCCCGTAAAGCGATCTCTAGAAGTTGTAAATTATCAATGTGGCCTCACGATGTATTTGTCCATCATAAAGATGGTGTTGTCGGCATAATTGTTCACGACTCGCTTGGTTTATAACCGCTTGGTTATCGCCACTCCCAGTCATACACCGTAAGCCGCATTGAATGAATACCATCATATAATAGTATTAATATGCAAAACCATATGTAGACATCGCTGCATTTGATGTTCAAATTTCTCCAATCTCAGTAAACCCTGTTCTAGAACGCCGTGGGGAGGACATAATCGAAGAAGGTTTCAGCGTCGATATCAGAGCGAATATACCGCTGCAGTGTACCAGCCGATAATATAGTTTTCCCCGTCAACGGACTTGGCTGATAATGAGAGGGTGAAGAAATGGCAATATTTAACATTCTCACACAAAACACAACATATATCCATCCTCTCTTCGTACACCTTGTCTGATGACACGGACTACAATGTTGCTGTTTATTACAAGGGCCGAAATGTGGAAAACAAAACAAGTCAATGTCAACCATAGATAGAGGCAGTAATACTTTTTTTCATACAGTCTACGGCTGTATTGAAAGACGTTTTGCATGGCGCCACACATTATAAGTCTACGTCGTATCCCATGCGCGACACGTTATTAACAAGCTTTCTTTTTGTGCTCGTACACACCGAGTGCAGACCCTTATTATCAATGTCGGAATGACAGTCTCTCGCCTTTCCACCATACATTACAACGCAAAGGTTTGAATTTCTTTACTAGTGTATCGGTGATTCCGTATAGTCCTTGAAGTTGACATTATTTGTCCTAGTATGCTATATTCCAGTTCTATTATTCATTTGTGGGAACTAATCAATGAGTTCAGAAAAATATTGAATTGCTCCTTTCCAATGTGTTCAGAAACTGCGAGTATTAAACACTCGCTTTGCTGCTATTTACCTAAAAGATGGACTGCTTGGTATACCTTCATTTAGTTTAGAGTATTGATAACTTGTTGTCAGAAATTGTTCCTAAGATTTCTCTATTATATTTGTCTTCGCTTGCTTATGGGTTGCAAATCCATCCTTTTAACTATTTTCATGTCATATATCGAACAAAGTGCGTTGACTATGAAAGGTACAAAGTTGTAACCATTATGTATTGTTTCATTCTGCGTCCGAAATGTTTACCATAAATACGCAACTACTTTACTGCCTCACAGCATGCTACAAGAGAAGACATACTCGACGTACTCTTTCTCATCCACTCCTATACAGTGTGAGTTTATTCGGACTCTTGGCCGTGGTGTTCGTAATTGGTTTGTCGAAAGCTACCGTAGAGTAGTATGTCTCTAAGGTCACGATTACTTGCTTATTAGCACTCTACGATGCCGTTTACTCACCATACGTCGCCTATTTGTAATATTTCATCAAAATCATGTGGGGGCGCCTATTTCGTATTATTTGTCATTAATCCATTATCTGCTCATATCTTTTCATTTCACTGTATTTGAAATATGTTTCATTTAATAACCCTATATATGTATAGCTGCATCCTCCCTACCCTTTTCGCCCACCATGGTTTGCAAGTATAGTATACTTCAATTAATCGCGGCGACGTTCCCTGATTTTTTGGACCCGATGAAAAAAGAATAGGGGGACATATGTTTTTGTTTCGGTAGGCTGTTCAGGTATATGAAAATTGGTGCTCGCACCATGTTAGTTATTTCCCGATAATGGACAATTATATTTGTGCAGTACGTCCGTTACATTACCGTATTGTCTAGTAATTTCAGTTATGTATCCATTACAGTGAACGTATCTAAATCACAAAAAAAATTTATAATCGTTGGGTTGTTTAGTTAGTATTCAACATGTTCATGTTGGTAGCCAACATTTATTGGTGCATTTAATTCCCCGTTGACTTGTCAAAATTGAAACCTTCGGGTCTTTTTTCGCGCATTTCATATACTTAAGTTGTTATATATCCTATTACTTCACAGGGATTTCCTGGCAGTGCAGCCGTCAGAGGTTGGTAGAACATCACATTATGCCAATTTTCCTTCTGCCTGCTCCTGTTGAATCGCCACGAACGCAATGTGCCGCTAAGCCTCTGTCAACTCATGATACATTCATATCACCTCTGAGAGAGGTGGGGTGTATCCTACTCTCACTCATTGTCATATAAATACTAAATCAGACCACACAGGAAAGGACCAATCCAAAGCTTCCCTACTCTTGAAATAGAACTAACCTAATCGGTGGTTGTTGTCCAAATGCCTGTAAAGCACATCCCCATGGAATCACCGAGTGCACTATAGTCAAACAACAGAGTCAGCCTCTTCGAGAAGTCTCTGCGGCTCTGTATTAGTTGAAATGTGGAAGAGCCGATTTAGCGATTCGTTTGTAGATGTGACCAACATCCTCACGCAGTACACTCACGAGATTGCATTATCATGTCCGGTTCATTTTAGAAAAAAGGCGGCTTTTCAACTGAGTGATGTATTGTATCCACATTCCAGGCACTCTCGCCTCCAACAACTACCGAAGAGGTAACCAGGGCACAATTTCGATATCCCCACGAACTGCAGTCCTACTCAGCAGCTGGCACCCAGGGTAGCAGAAGAGCTAGAAGAATCAGAGCCTGGACTTACTTTGAAATATTACTTTCTGTAGAGTCGAGAAACATTATACCTCAGCGACTGAAGTGACAGACTAGGCAACAAAATTATTAAACATATCAAACATTCCGAGTAGTGGAGGGTGACATTCACCTCTACAAAAGTTATACCATATCGTCAATATAACCACAGCCAACTCTGCAATAGTCATAAACATGACAGGAGTGCATTGGGACACTGAAACTGGCTTTGGCACTGAAACATCGATCCCAGTGACCTGGAAACAGTCGGTGGGGTGGATAATGCGAGATAACACAAACCTCGCAATAACAGCAACAGTTATATTTGAACTGCCTCTCCAATTTGCCCACCCATTTGGCCACATTCCCCGATCTCCTTTCATTGCACATCGCTAACCATACAGCCTAGTAATACTTCCAGTGAGCTTGTAATCATTCGAAATGAGCGGGGAAATTGTAAAATACTTGGCAATTCACCATAAACATAGTTTTACCTGTATTTGGGCGTTGTTTATTTTGAGTTTTCCACCTGGACGATAGACAATATGGGTCCAGTGTACTGTCTAGTATCATATTAGTGATAATAGTATTGAATTGAATTCACCAGGGCTATAGAGTCCTAACATGAAAAATGGAAAAAAACGTATCTGAGGCACGGGTAAGGACGCAGTATTTCTCTCACTAATTCTCCCATAACTTTATTTCGCTCAGGATGTCATGAATTGCCATATTGGTGTAGGAGAATGATGAATTGGAAACCTATGCTGCTGCTAGTTGGAAAACATCAGTTTACAAATTGAGTCGTTAGACAATGACTTACTTTACTAGGATGACTGTATTGTCAGTATCATGTTTTGCATATTCCGATTTTTTAATACCAAAATACGTCGATATTTGGGTATAATACTAATTTCACTTGGCTGCTAATCGTCGTTACTCCAACTGGCCATCAGCTTTGAACTAAGTATTTCGCATGATTTCAGTAATTTGCCTCAACCCTGTAAATATCTAGGTAATTTAGTTGTACTGTGGAACAAGCAGAGTACTGATTTATTTTGGAGCATACACGGTTTGTTAGTTTCCCCTTGTTTGTGTTTTTGATTATGGAACTTTCATTATTAGCAGATATCAACCTTTTGTTACACAAGGATGTTATGTTATCATGATGCAATTAGTTTGGCATTATCAGCACATTCTTTGTTTCTTCCTGCTTGACTTTGCAATGCAGCATTGAAGTGCCCATCCTTAAATTTATCATCAAGCGTTAAATTAACATGAAAATTCATAATTGAATTGAACTAAATGGAACGAGTACTTGACCGATTCATAACTTAGTTTTCGTTTCGAGTGGTCCTATAATTAACTTCAGCAGTAGAAGCTCGTTATATTTTTCAAGAGCTGCTGGGAAGCCACTTAGTGTGTATGTATTATGTATGTAATGTATGTGTGAACTCACAATAAAACCCACTACCTCAGGCGACTAACATCTGTCAGGGCGACAGGCCACCCTCGGTGCGTTTCGTGGCAGCACCCGGAGGACGGCCACTTAGCAGTAGGGCTTTCTATTTTCTTTCTTCTTCTTCTTCGTCGCCATCGTGTTTATGCTGCAAACCCGAAGGTACTTCGCTGAAAAACAAGGAAAATCCCAGTCGGAATTTGAGGCTTCCAGTTTTTGGGTGTGGAAGACACCGGCGAATCTCGACTACTCTTTTCGAAATTGCCCTGAGTAAAACGAGCAAGGGGAGAATTCCTGCTCCCGGGATCGCCATTTACCGACGTCCCCATCCGAACAGACGAGTCGGCTCCTGGAACATTTGTTATATAGAGATGACGTCACGTCTCGATGCACGCCTACTGCGGCGCCCGTGGGAGCGGCTCTCTGGGCCCCCTTGGGTCGCCTGAGGGTAGATTGCGCCTTCAGAGGCAGGAGCTTCGGGCCGTTTGCCTTAACGAGTATTTCCCAAGAACGCGTGTATTATGTATGTATAGAATGTACGCACGGACGACCTATCCTTAGCGATACTGAGATGGCCTGCCCCGACCTCTCGCGGCCGCACGTGAACATTCCACCTCACAGTAGGTTTCCGCGAACGCCCTTATCAAGAGTTTTGTGCCGCCACGCCACGGGCCGCACTCAGTGTCCAGCCCCCCGCGGGGCGCACGTTGCGCATGCGCGCTGCCGGTTCCTCCCTTAGCGAAAACAAGTTCCTTTTGCTGGTAACTCTCAACGCAATCGATTATCCTATGCCTTGTACTGCCTCTGTGTAAGCTGGCTGCTTTGGGAGTGCCTGTACCGTCCCACGACGACTACCGTTAGCGCGTACGTTAGATTGCCTGCCTCCCCGACCTCCTCTGACCGCACGTAACAACTCAACAGTATGCTCCCCGCGAACTTCTTCCCTATTGAAGAGCTTGCCGCACGCCCCGCTCCCCACGCTCCCCACTGGGTGGCCAAACCCCCGCGGGCGCCCGTTCTGGCATGCAGGCCACAGGGCGCCGCCAGGGTCTGCCAGTTCCCCTTAGGCCGAAAACCAGTACTTTGCTGGAACCCCTTAGCGCATCGATGATGCCGATGCCCGTACTGAGTCTGTGTAGCGGGATGCTTTGGGAGTGGCCTGTAACGCACGACTACTACCACTACTTAGCCGCGTACGTGAGATGCCTGCCCCACCCTCCTCTCGACCGCCCGTGAACAACTTAACAGTAGGCTCCCGCGAACGTCCCTTATGAAGAGCTGTGCCGCTCGGGGCTGCCCGGTTCCCCTTAGCAAAAACCGTACTTTGCTGGTACCCCTTTAGCGCTGTGATGGTGCGTATGTATGTATGTATGTATGTATGTATGTATGTATGTATGTATGTAGGTATGATGTATTATGTATGTATGTATGGATGTATTATGTATGTATTATGGATTTATGGATGTAACTTTAGCTTTAGGCTAGCTAAAGTGTGATGCGTGAGTGCGCATTCACTACCTCAATAAAATATCATTTTCAGCAACGCTGCTGGCGTCCCCCTGTGGCCCATCCCACCCCATGTCATAATTAGAACTTGTCAATAGCCAAGAGATTCTTATTTAATTTGTTTAAATCAGTCAGGACCAACCACCCACCTGTT
>JAODTK010000148.1:0-15119 GCA_026419785.1 Sclerodactyla briareus | reverse complement strand
TTAAACTTGCGATGTAATTGTGTGTGATAACAAGAAGATTCAAAATCGAAAAATATCCGCAGAAGGTTACCTTTGTATACATTTATTTAACCTGAAATCTTGAAATTTTACCCCTGGGGAAAATGTCCCCCTGGTTGGGAACACGATCGGGTTAGAGAATGGACATTGAATGTCATATCTGATTCTCCATTACGCATTTGAACTTACATACGAACTCAAACAACAAACTGTCTGAATTCATGATTATTCTGGGGACTAGTGATTTCTAAGTAGCAGAAACAATGCTTTGACCCAAAAAAAGATAGAAATTGTGGACAAATTCCGCTGGTGGAAAGATCATGAAACAGGGAATGGAAAGAACAGAGCCAAACTGTACCCTTTCAGAGGCTTTCAATTTCCTTCGGTACAAGCCTGGGCAGTCTCTACTCGATAGAGGGATCCACATTCTTCATCATTCCGTTGATGCAGGAAGGGAAAGTTTGTTGGTTGACCGATATAAAATGGGTTGTTGCAGGGGGACCAAACTATAGCTATCCCAACTGAAGTGCCCCCAACACCAGCGCAAAACGCAGTGCATATAATCAGGGGGATAATCCCCAAACAACGGGGAAGTGTGCCATTATTGGGCGGTGTGAGTGATGGCCCTTAATGCGGCGTACGTACAGTTGTTGCTCAATTGGTGAGATACCATGTCAATCAACATTCCTCATCAGGTTCGATCTTGCATATTCGCAACATCAATGGATACTTAACAACTTTTCTATCAGCTTCCTGGTTGTAGCAGAGTGAAACATCCATAGTATCCATGAAATGGGCATATTTTGCATGCAGACGGCTGGTGCATCAGGCAAACAACACATACCAAGAGCTTACTCTTCACTTTCCATTCCTGCACCATGACCCATCCGTTTCACTGAGAAACATGGTACACCTTTCAACAAACATATTAGGAACACAAAAAAAATTTGTGGCTCCCTATTACCAAACAAGCCAAGTTTCTCTCCGAGCCTTTGGTGGTAATGACATGAACATCACATATATCGGCCAAACCACAGACTTAAAATTTGGAGGGTAGTGATACAGGGCCAAGTACATCTGAGTTAATGTGTAAGAGAAATTGAGCGGGGTGTTGTTCAGTGGTTTTCCAGCTTGGGAAGGTCTCGATAACAGTGACAATCATAAATATCCTCAGATTGCTTCGCACTCTTTAACCTCTCGAATCGGTTGTGAAGCAATACGGGATCCTTAACAACATTTTGGTTGTGGTGAAAGGCAGAGTAATAAAAAAAGTCTCCTGATAAGTTCTTAACGCTATAGTGTGCACAATTTGGACAGGAATTATCCCCATCATGCTCATATACTGTCTGCACACCAAAGTAGACAGTATTTACACATAGAAGTGAGGAATGAAATAAACTTTCGGTTTTGAAAAACCTTTTGGAGGAGAGTTTTGTATGTGGCAGCCAAAAACAGGCAAGGCGGAAATTTGGTTTGAAGGTGATGAAGAGCTGCGGCCGGACGTATCATTGCATCAGATGACAAACGAACCTCATTGCATAGGTTAATAGCATGGGCAGAGCTTTTGTTGTCGCAAACATGGAACAGCGGGGCCTCTAGTGCAGGAATTTCTATCAAATACCGCATCGTCACCCTCAGCAGGTTTATCATTTTCCCCCTGCTCTTCACCAAAGGCCATTTTGGTCAATTAAGCGATCATTATCGTGGACCAATTCAGTAGGGATCCAGCTCCTCTGGACAGGGGCAGGATGTATCTATCGGTCTCGGATAGGAGGGGTCGGGCAGGTATAAAGATCCACCAGGATAGATCTGTTGCGTCTCCAGCTTGTGATAACGCTCTTCCTGTATTAATAAACAAAAATCAAGGTGGAGTGCCTATCGCTAGATTACTTATAGGATCGTCATGCATTCATGCATGGCAATTAGTGGGCAATTCCTATTCAAACCACTGTCCTCATCAAAATTGTGTAACCGTAGTTAGGGTAGTCTTCACTGGTTTTTTTAAAAAAATCAGGTTTTTTTTTTTTAATGTTCCTCCGGGGCGCGACAACAGATGCGCAAGCCAATACCAATGGAAATCATGAGGGCGCCACTGTGATTTCTCGTGTTCACACAGCGTTGACACAAATTCCTGGGTAGCAATGTCCGTGGGCATGTGGGTAACTGAGCACACAGAAATACAACAAACTTATGCAAACAATGAGTGAGAGTTGCTGAGCACTGACGTGTTATCCCGACCTGCTCCAACAGCAACAACGACATTGTGCATGCCTAGTTGCTTACGAGCACAACCGAATTTTGTCTAGGGAACGGATTAATAACTGTTTGATTTCTATTGTTCGAGATAATCTCTTAAATAAAGCCTCAAATTCCCTCTACAAGTTTCAGTGCAGCGGAAGCTCCCTCTCAAGACATACTTTGCCTTATTTGAGAGCACCATCTGAGCAATAGATGGCGGGAAGGAAAGTCCCTCATTGTTTAGAATTCAGAAAAGAATTTTCTCCTCAATGGCCCTGGTGGGTCTCGGAGGCTGGCAAATCCTAAACAGAAGGGAACAAAAAAGATTATACTAGATGGAATTTATAATGGATTGATCAAGATTTTACATGCAGGCCAAAAGATGTGAGAGAGTAGAATTACATGTCGTGAACATGTGAAGACCAAATAAAATTGAATTGCAACAGTAAGTATATAATTAGAAAAGCATGCCAGTCATGGGACCATTCAATTTAGCATAGGACTAAGGGGTCTCGAAAACTGGATGCAGGGAAAAGCTTTTTTTTAGTAAAATAGAACTGTTCTTTTTTTGACAAGTGAGTCCACGCTCACGTTACTTACACTGTAGAGATTGAGCCAAAGCTAATTTGTGAATACTTTTTACTATTCGTTGATACACATCCATGAGTTATTATAAACTGAACCAGAAAGTTCCAGCAAGTTTACCCTTCCGAAATATGTTCAGAAATCATATGAAATTTCAAAAATTCTAATTAGATTCTCTCGAGTTCGGAGATGGTGAAATTAAACTTCATTTGTGGCCAGGCATTGCATTTCAGTGGATCTTCCAATTAAAAATAGGTAATTCAAATGAATTACAGAACGGTGTGGCCACAAAAAGTACGAAATACAAAACGATACGGCTAGTTGTTTGTTGTTAGCAACACGTGATCTGAAACGTTGATAGTGAAATTCTCATGGATAAAAATGGTCTAAAGATGTTATAATATAAATTATTGATATATGGCTATTCTCAAGCTCAGTTTGGTACAGTACAGGCAAATTGTTGTGATAACTTAGAGCATAAGTACAGTATATAATACAGAAGGAAAAATTCAGGAAACAAATATCTGCGGTGGCATGATTGGGACTGATCGATCGATGCCTAGGATGCCAATCTTGACCAACATAGGCCTATTAAAGAAACGTTTAATTAATTTTTTTTCTATCCAATATGGGGCCTATATTTTTCAAAATGCCAGTCATGTTTTGCTTGAACAGTCGTTGCAGCTACTCTCTGAGGCATTGGAACAACTCGTGAGCTTCAACATAGGATATTGCCGCGCTAGTGACATGTACGTGTGAGAGTGGACCTACTAATTAGTGCTACTTCAACCCCAACCGAGTACATTGGCATTGGTCGGTAAACCACTTCGACACGGAAAGCAGGACGTTTGGGTCAACAAACCTTTTCGGCCAACTACAACTTGTCCAACCTTGTTGTACGTTTCGGCCAACCACGCAAGACGATTCGCCAATCAAAACCTGGAACATAGTGGGCAACCAAGTTTTATTTCTAGTGGGCGGCATGGGAGGAGACTTACAGAAAGTACTTTGAAACTATTATTTGTGAAGTCGGCCACCGAATTTTATTCTTGGCCATTGAAAAAGGTCCAGAAACGGTCGGCTGTCTGGCTTGAAAAAAAATTTCATTCTAGAGGAACGGGAGGAGACACCAAAAGTATAGTGCATTGTAGTTGAACAACACTGGTATGCAAATTGGCGGCAGAAGTTTCATCACGCGATTCACAAAAATTTTGTATACATGTTGAGTGAGATTTCGCCAAAGTTGAAATTTTCGCAAACCAGGGACATATAATTAATATGTTTTCGCTGAAAAAAAAAATCATGCGACAGCAAGAACCGATGGCAATGCCCGGGCAGAACAGGGACTTCTTTGTTGTGTTTTATTTTCTACTTTGAGCCCCCCGTTTCTCCTGACTTTCCTAAATAAATTACTGTAAGCCTACCTGGGCTGGTGGGCGCGAGATGTTCTAGGAGGATTAGAATTATCACCTATATCGTTGTTGTTTCTTCTCTCAAAGGCAGTTTGCGAGGCATCACGTACAACTGTGTTGGCTTAAATACCGTCTTGGATTTACTAGGACTATGGAATCGGAATAAGCCATGTTGTTGGGAGTACGTTCAAAACGGGTACCACTTCGCGAATCAGTTCGACATGTCGCCAATTTACACACAGATAGGGCTTACCCATGCGCGAAAGAACCAAACGATTACAGGTGAGGGTTCTTTACCAAGATCTAGTCAGCCATATGTCGGCGGCTCACAAATTCTATGGGGTATGGAATACATTCTCATTCGCCCTAATAGAATATTTTTCTGTGGGGTAAAACGAAGGATCTTGATCACAAATTTGACACTTTCCAAAGAAGACTTCTCCGCAATGTTCTCAACATCAGATGGCCCAATAACGATTGGATACCAAACGTACGAACTCTATGATTTGACAATCAAATCCCTTGGTCATCCTGTAGCACATAGAAGATTGAGATTTTTCGTTACGTTGCGATGATTCCAAGAAAGCTCCACGAATATCAGTCCTTAGAGAAGCATCGAGACATACTACTAAGCCAGGTGGGAGAACTGTGACTACTCTGCTCGAAAAATCAATCGCAACTCCAGTAGACTCAACATTAACATTTTCGAGGAAGCAAGCAATATCGTGATACTGGCGGAGGTTGATCACTGAGCATGTCGGATAGACGAGAACTCACTAATACTACTACTTTATGGTAACCAACCTAAATAACGCGTGTAACCTACGTCCGCGGGGTCACAAACACAAATATTCAAATTGTTCTATCCCCAATCACCAAGAAGCTACAACTTCATAGAAGGATAGTCACAAGCATCACTCACCATCACAGGGAAAATGAACAATATTGCGCACTTCTGATTATCAAATGTTGTGTTCTGGAAATTTTCATCAAAATACGAAACGCTGATAATTTGTGGACAATGTATTTCATGCACGTCCGTTCGCAAAATAAAGCAAGGATTCTAGTCGCAAGACACTTGTGGCACAAGAATGGTACGGATAACTACACACCCTCTTGTTTACATGTACCCATGGATCATCCGCATGCAGTCCTGAACATCGTTTCGGTATATGGCACATTGTACCGTATACGTACTTTTTTCTGTCCATTGAGTTGAGCCATGACAAAGCTGGGAAAGTCATTGCGATAACTTCGTCATATGGATTGACAAAATTGATCCTTCCTTTCTCACACCTCGAGGCAAGAACATTTAATGTTCAGAACCAATGCGAGAGGACATATACGAATGTACAGGGTTTATTTAGGTAAATAATATAGATCCTGCACAATCAATATAATCGAGAAAACGTTGTGTCGTGTGATATGATCGAAGGAAAAAATAAATTTGAGTGGAATAGCTGACCCAAAAATATAAACGTGTTTTATTCTCCTCCGACCCACTAGAAAGGCTGAACATCATCCACAGAGATAATAAATCAACATAGACAGACTCTCTATGAAGGGCCACCTACCTTATAAATCTGGTCGTTACGTAATGAACAGAGAAGGAAAAAAGACACGCGGCTGACTAAAAGCCGAGACATATAGAATTCTCGTCGAAATATAATATATGAGAAAAAGTAATCAACACTTGGCCTTCTTGAACCGCAAAAAATGGTGGTCACACTGACGAGAATCTAGTTCCCCCCTCTCTCATGCCTCATTTTGTCAGAGAAGAACTGACAAATCTGTTGTGGCGTTTCTTATGGTTTCAGCCAGTTTCAAGACCTGTCCATACAATACCCCGACCCCTCCTGATCCTGACCGGCTGATAGATTGAGCTCATACTCCTTACGGTTTTCCCCCTATGAGTACTAAATTATCCCTAATTGTTTTGGTCTGTCAATGGTCAGCGGTGATCAAAGTTTAACAATCAACGTTCACACGAGAGTCCGAATTCTTAATTGGTCTGACCAAGGTATAATTTATTGTGTACGAGTGGCTGGCACGTTGGTAGAGCGTCCACTCTTCCAGAGACCGGGTTTCGATATCACGGTCGGGTCATACCAAAGCTTTAAAAATTGTTACCTGTTTTCCTTCTCCCGCTGGCACTCTCAAGCACAGGTGATTGGGGCAGGACAAACGAGGGTAGGCAATTTGCAAGCCGTCTGCGTGTGATTACCCCCACCCCCATATTAAGGTACGCCCAAAGAGGCATTGCCTCATTCCGTGTACCTTTTGAGAGATTCGCAGCTCACAGTAAGGTGCAGTATCCGGGTTTGCATCCTTGCTGGGCCTTGAATAGGAACGATTGCTCTGCTCGGCAAGTAAAGCTTCTCAAAAAGTACAGAACTGTTCTCTCCAGATGATGTCAGTCATTGTGAAGATGAGATATTTGTGAGGGATGTCGTATGTGGCGCAAAATGAGGCTGTTCTGACTCAGGGGGGCCAACGTTGCTGACGCCCGTCAACCCACTTCTTCATACCCTCCCCAATGGCTACGCCATTCGTGGTGTTTTGTGTGTTCGTCTTAGTTTAGTAGGAAAGGGTCAAGATGCAACTGAGTCCTCATAAACCCACGAGAAAGAACAAGCAGAACTCTCTCACTCACAATCCTGAAGAACCAGTCAGGACTTTCTTGAAGGCATTGACAATATGATATTTATGAGGGATGTCCGTATGTTTGCGCATACTGAGCTGGTGCATAGGTTATTGGGATGAGCCAAGGAATTCGTAGTTTTATCTTGTACCGATTCTCGATACTTCTAATACCCTTGGCGATCAGCGAATACTCGGAAAATCGTGGACATTTCGAAAAATGAGGAAGACTGGTTCCGCTCGCAAAGCCCGCTCAAATTTCCCGCCGCGTTGTCATCTCAGAATTGTTTCCCCTACCTCCCCCTGCTCCCACTCGTACTCGCTACGGCCAAAAATCCGGCTCTCACCAAAATCCAGTTCACATTCACATGTTCCTTTCGTGCCATTTGGTGCTTTTAGACTCTTACAAACCTCACTCCGTTCGAAAAATAATTTTTGCATTTTCGCATGTCCTTAGATGCGTTTTTGCGCACCTGATCTTGTGATTGTCCCCTGTCAAAACTGTTGCTGAGCACAAGGCAGAAAGTACCTTCGTTGGAGCTGGGTCGAAATGGGGCCTGTCTGACTGTGGTTTAGTTCAGGGGACCGTCCAAGATCCTCAGTTAGTCCATTCTAGATGACCCAAGTTTTTTCGATTTTCCATCTCGCCACGTTCCTGTTTTCTTTCGACGTAATCTTTCCTCGACGTAATACTATTTGCGGCCGAAGGCGTGCCCAACCTTTGCACAATTTTGTGAATTTTATTTAATTGAAATCCTTCGCCTCATCTTTTCCGAATGGCATTTTTTGTCGAAATTTTGATTTTTTTCGATTTTTTTCCTCTCTCATTTTTTTTTATATTACCCATGTCGGCTGTCTCATTTTGCTCACCTGGTGACTACTTTTGTCGGATTGGAGAGGTGGGGGGTTGGGGACTGGCATACTGAATCTCATCCTTCAAACAACAATGCAGGGAAAGGATCGAATTTTTATGGGAGTCTTTTCAATCACAGTATTCAGACCTCACATATTTTACTAAGAGATCTCTGATGGAATAACGGGTCTGATGTAGACTTTATTGTGGCGTGCGATGCATTCACAAACTAATGTCCTATCTCTGTAATAATACTACGGCCGCCTTTGAAATTAGGATAACCACAACAATCGGCACTGGTCCACCTTCGTTATACTAATGCTGTTCCAGTGACAGCAACGCAGTTTACAATCAGATCATATAACCTATATACATCGACGGTATCCTGCTTTCTTTAATTCTTCGTTGTGTCCTCGCCATCAGTAGCGAGAGATGGCGTGGAGCTGACCAATGGAAATTACATGTATTCACAACTTCGAAACTTTAGGTAGTCTTGTCAACGATTATGAAGAATCGTATGATATAACAGCTACAATACACGTAAACCCGGCGACTCCCACGCCCCTCTCTGCAATTAATATAATGATTCGGGGGGGTGAGGCAGCCTTCGACATCCCGCGCAACATCTCGTCGGTTTTCGAATAATGGTTCTATCATTTTTGTCGGGTACAAGCAACCCTCTTCACTCTGGACATCACGGTTCGTTCTTCCGAGAACATACGGTACATCGTAACTCAACGGGTATTGCAGAAGGTAGCTTGTTTGAATGGAGAACAGAAGAGGAATATCCTTATAATAACTGTTAAGATTTAAATGTCTATTCCGCCTATAGCGCCACACCGATATTTGAGATGGAAGAAACGTCGTTCAAAGAGCGTCAGAGCTAAACACCGGCGCAAAATACAACTACTCAAAGAAACAGTAAGAGCGATCCGCGGTCTCTCACTCTGATTATTTTATCATCGGTTGAGTTATTTGTGGTGAGTTTGCCATTTTAACTTGAATAGCACTGCTGCTGATTGATAACGGGGAATTTTTTCGGTATGGTCACGGTACACATGGTTGGACCAGCATTCGGTGGCACCTGGAGAGATACCAGTTGAAGTGTACGCGTGTGGTGTATGTGTATGTGTTGTATGTGTGTGTGTGTTGAGTGTGTGTCTTACGAGTTCATTTTCCCCCGAATTCCCGTTTTTTCCCGATTTTGGACTCTTCTGCTCGGGGTTACCTGCTTACGAAGGGTGATGAGTTGGGTCGAGGGGAGGGAGGAGGTGTCCTCTAACTTCTGAGAGCCGTCAGGAAACAGACTTTTCTAGCCTCACCATACCCCCATAAACTCAAATCATTTTGGGCACTCATTTCCGCCGATTACAGTTTATTCCCGACTTGCTGGAATTTTATTTCTCCACGTTCTAACTCTTTCTTCTTTTCTTCTCCTTTATTCCCTGTGTTCGAGCCTTTGATTCCCAATTGCCCTATCATCTTTTGTCAGTAGGGCCAACTGCATGACGTCCTCAAACCACTTCTCCTACCTCCCCACTTAACGATGCCACTTCGTGGAAGGAAGAGAAACTATTCCCCACATCCAAGAAGAATAACAACAAGAGAACTCTCTCACAATTCCCGAAGAACATGATGAAGGCATTGACGCTCCAAGAGTCAACAACTCCTGGCAGGGAGCTATTTCCACTATCAGTCAATCTTTACATAACGAGTGATTGAGAGGTCAATGTTACAGTCAGTAATGGAGTGTCAAATATCTGTTCAGTTTTGCAAAATCGAATTTAGGAGTTGAACACACGGTTTCTTGCAGTATTAGACAAACAGATTTTGAATCTCTGAATGGAAGGAATTGCCTTAAGAAAAAAAAACGAAGGAATTGAATTGATACAAAAAACAGAGCGAAGTTCGATTTTAGCATCTAACACAACACAAACAGAAAAACACAACATTCATCATTTCCCGTGCATTCAGGGAAAATCACCCAAATGGTTATTTTTAGAGTTATGGTCTGCCCTATAACTTCCCAGGATATTGGAATATGGAAGCGACTAATACTAGTGAGGCCTTCTTATCAGTGTTTTCTTACATACTATATTAAACCATATGAGAGGGGTTCATTCTGCTTCACCAAATAATGACAGAAAGTCAGGCACATGAGTTAATGCAACCCCCCAACACTCGTTGTGAAAATCAGTCAGTGTAAGTACGTTTATCAACAGCACTATGTTCAATGTCAAAAGGAAGATATTCGCTTAGATACAAATGTAATGTTTTTAGGTATGTCAGGTATAGTATGTAAATGAGGGTTCTGGATATTTCATCCAAAAAATCGTCCGAGGTCATCTCTAAAATATAATTTAGTTTCACCCAAGGTCTCTCTGAAACTAACTTATGGGGCCACAGGGTCTCAATCGTCCAAGGTCTTCTAAATATAACGTATAATCGTCCAAGGCCCTCTCTAATATAACTTCTGATCACCCAGGCTTCATCCATAAGCACTAGTGTGAAAACCATCCTCATGTATGTACCTCTTTGGTATCCAACGGAGGAGAGGGATACCTTATTCACAGTTGACTAAAGAATATATGAATCTGGAATATACGGAGGGGGCCTTTGATCTGGACATCTATAATCTATTTTACACCTGACGCTGATGAATCATAAATTTTTGAATTAGCTCCTTTTTTGTTTTTACCCTAGAGCTGCTCTTTGTACGAGTTTATATTATCTGGTACGATGCTCTTCTAATACTTTCTTTCATTGCATTGAACTTGTCTGTTCTTTGGTAATGATAGAAAATTCTTCTTGGAACTGATAGCACATGCAGAGCTGGTGAAATATATTCACAAATAGTAGTTAGTTTTGACTCTGCCAAAAAATTATAATTTCATTATGTAGTTTTTTAGTTTTAGAGTTTTAAGTTTATTGAAAACATAGCTCCACAATAGCTGCAATTCCTGAAGCGCAAGTAACATCTCCACACACCTCTGAAATGTTTTCTATGTAGGTATAGTATTAATAATTTTGTTACTTTTTATACAGGGAGGGAGAAAAACTCTTTTATATCTTTCAGCTTCTCTTTCTTTTTCATATCATCAATTTTGTCGTCTGCAAGCACCCCTCATTCTGTTTGTAACTTCGGATATAAATGCCGTCATTTATAAGTATTGTTTTGTTTTTCAAATAGTAGTATGTGATTGTGTTAATACTACGCAAAATTATCACCTAAAAGGGTGCAATAAACATTCATACCTCATTGGTGCTACAAAAACACAGACCACACAATATTGAACATAACTGTAGGACTCCTGAACATTCATTCGGCTCTATACAATTTTCAGAGAAATAGTAAAGGTGTATTATTTGTGAATCCAATTCGTGTAGTATTCCTTGCGTCCTATGTTTTTTCATATACCAAACATCATACAATGTTATGGGGATCACTGTTCAACATAACCATAGGCCGGCCCGTTGATGAAATCATCCCACAGAATAGTTATCCCATTGATAGTCATTAAGAAGAATTGGTTGTTACATATTGGTCAAATTTTCCCATTGTAGATTTTCCATATTAACTATCTACTTTCATACCCATCAGTTGATATTTTGAATTATCATATTGCAGGTTGCTAATTGTAGTGGAAACCTTCCAAAATTACTCATTTATTTAACATAGTTTAATTCTAAAGTAATTATCAGTGGGCAGCCCTTTATTATTAATATCATTACCATCTGCATTTTGATGCTGAATTCATTCATTAATTATGCCATTTCCAACAGTTTTCAATTTTTAGGCTCATTCTGTATGATTGCTACTCAGTAGTATGGGTCATACCCAATGGAATGGACACCCACATTTTAGATGGTTTCCGTTAAAATATATTATTGGTGAAAAGAATTTGATCACAGGTAAATAAATAGCTTTAAATGGTTGCATGTCCACTTTCCAATGTGTTCACATCAAACAAACATTTTGTATAAGTGAAAAAAGTCTGCAAATCTCAGAAATTTAATACGCAGTATTTTTTTTTTCCTGGAACTTTAATTTTAGAATTCCCATTGGATTTAGTGCTTAATCGCCACCCAGATAATTCACGGGTGATCAAATGCACCAGGCGATCCACATTGTAAAGGCCAGGGTAATGGAAAATAATAACATAATTTTTTTCACCTTTAGAAATATTTTAATAATATCCAAAATATAGTGATTTCAAAGTCATTTTAAATTTCCTGCCTATTGTCTTATAGTATTGTTTCCCAGTCAAAAGACTTTTCAAATGTTTTAATATCATAAGTATGATTCATTTATTAAATATATGATTTTGTTTTTAAAAATAAAAAACATGTTCCCACCAGCATTTCAAAGCAATTATTCAAAAAGTACAAATGTGTTTTTAAATAAAAAACCTGTTACCACCAGCTTTCAAAGCAGTATGTTCAAAAGATACAAAGTTAGTAAGATATATATGCACCACCAGCAAGAAGAGCCTTTGAGCAAACGACTTATAATCCAAACCTAGACATTTATCAATACTGACACTTTGCTCGATCACCAAATTTATTTGAAAATTATGTAGTCCCACACTCCAATCTGATGAGGTCTATAACGATTGGAACTCAAACCAGATTGCAATTTTGGCAAATAAACTCACTTGTATTTTGTGTAGCACCTCAGGGATGTGGTGTCAGCGATTAACACCTCCAACAAAGAGACAGTGAAAAAACCTTTATGGTTCATTCTATTATACACTAGTAGTTTACAAATACACATGAATGGTACACAGATGCACCTGTAAAGGCGTTTGGTCAAAATCAACCTCGTACAGCTAGAAACATTTCTCATCTTTCCTCAAGAGGCCCATAGAGGCGCCTTGGGAGGTTTTTCAATACCAACAATCAGAAGGTCCTAACAATATTGACCAGAGACACTCATGATAGCATGAGACTTTTGTTTATTGGGGATTTTAAGAGGGGCACAAACTCAAAAAAACAAAAGTTTTCATTAACGACCCCGGCAATCTCTAGATGCTAAACACAGTTTTTCTATTATTAGAGGATGTATTAATTCTCCCAGAGTTTACAAAAGTATTTTTATCGCTAATCAAAGCTCACTGTGCAATCTGCTCGTAATCCACAGTAGACTTTGTAGTCGGTCAAAGGGGGGGGTTTTACTGAGCCTAACATATCTAAATTTGAGGATTTGTACCCATATAGGTTATAATAATGAACTTCAAAATAGCCCCAAAAACACCCACAGCACTCGGTACGAATGATTATTTTAAATACTGCGGGTATTATTGATGATCAACCCACCTTTTATGAAAAAACCTGTAAGTGAGTTTGATGATATGAATATCGATGAACCCAATCAACTCCCACTACATTTGATGATACAACTAAACCATTGAATCAACAACTACATTAGGTCAACTACCCCCAGAATCCACAAAGAGCCCGAATCTACCAGTGAACAATGAAAAGGACAAACTGCCATCAATCGTTGGGGTTCTGGGATTGCAAGTATTTCATATATCTTCAATAAATACTAAATAATCTACTTTCAATTTTATTTCAAGTAATAACTAACCAAAGCTACAACACCAGTAACAAATCCCCACACATTTTTCTGCAGCCATCCAAAAGGACCACTCAATGCATTAATAGCCAATATACACCACTCCGATGCTGCCTGGCAGTGCATCCAGCAGTTTTAAACCTACTTTCCCAATCCATTTTGGCACTGCTCTTTAGAATATCTTTAATCTGTTGTTTAATACCACCATTCGGTTTGGACTTGGTTTATACTTGCAGCTTCCAATCTCCACTTCTTTCTATTATTTCCCCAAGTCCTTTTATTCTTGCTTTGTTTCTTTTTCAGCTTCTTCATTTCCTCTCCTCTGAGCTTGCGCTAGATTATCTTGTTCTGATAATATAACATCGTCCAATTTTTCATTGTATAGACAGCTCACCAGAGATTTTGTAAGCTTCAATCGAGAGCTAGTATTTCTCTCATACTAAGTTCTGTTTGGGTATCACATCCTGTCACATCCCCTTTGTTAGCTACACATTATCGAATAGCGCTTGCATCTCACCTTGTAATATTGATCGATATCATTAGGCAACTTCCCGGCATTTCTCTTTTCCATTCAATATACTCAGAGTATTCGGAGGCAGATTTATTGCTAACTTTTTTGGCGAATGTTTTTGAGTAGTCAACAACCCCATTGTATTCAGAAGAGTATTTACAATTAAGTTTATTATACTATGACTTGCTTTTTATTTAGTTTTTTGAGTTCTGGTTTATATCCTTCATCTGTTTTTACTAAAAGAACACCTCCTCAATTTTAAAATTATCATAATGTTCAACATTTGGGATTAATCAATGTTTCTAGCAAAATCTAGCATAAGACATCCTCTGCTTTAGTTCTTTTTTGTCTGGTTCATTGTTCAAAGACAAATGCACTCCTTCGTCTAGTTTATTAGTTTGATCAGCAAATGGATCAATCATTGATACATATTGTTGGTCTCACAGCAGCATCTTTCAGAGGCGGGCCCTCTCATAATCATCCATGCCAAAGTTCATACATTTTTATTTGAAATGTAAGTATTGTATGTAAATAGAATGACAACACACTACGGCCACAATTGAAATCCGTACAGAAAAGTACGTAATGCATTGGGTGTGCAAGGTATTAGACAATCTGTTGTGATCACCGAACAACCCCACACAACAGATCAAAAAACGAAATTTTACCGGTTAGATTTCCAAATTTAGGTGTAGATACTGTCTAGTACCCGGCTGGGCGTCAATCCTGGGGGGGGGGGGGGTGGGGGACGGAGGGGGGACTTGTCCCCCCGTACCAACAGATCAAGACCGAAACCCCAGCACAACATATCAAAACGAAAATGTTACCGGTTAGATTTCCAAATTTAGGTGTAGATAATGTCATACGATTACCCGGCATGTGCGTCAATCCTGGGGGGGGGGTGGGGGGGGCGGGGGACTGTCCCCCAACATTTTGAGGATGCTCCCATTGACTTTTCATGCTTCACACAGTATTTTTTTTGGCGGCGAGGGGTCATGCCCCCACCCCCCAGTTGGTCATGCCCCCCCCCACTTCTGAAGATGGATTGACGCCTATGCATACCCGGTCCAACCAGACTAGTCTTTTAACATCGACTTAATATCTGAATACGATGAAAACAGAACGATTGTCAACAATCTTGGCAGAGCATGTAAAAATATAAGTGTCACAATCTAAGGCAACTGAAATTTATTCCCTAAACGATGCAGATGTGTATCACTGCTATACGATTTATGGTTTTGCCCGAGAATACATCAAAATTGGCGCATCGAGGCATTTGTAATG
>JAODTK010000147.1:0-15915 GCA_026419785.1 Sclerodactyla briareus | reverse complement strand
GCATGTGTCATGGAACTATTAGAAACTTCAGGTGCAAATAATTGAAATGATTATGTCTTTTATAATCAGTTGTGATAATTGCCATCAAGAAAAATCAACAAAACAGGGTTTCTATTGGGCATACTTTGAAAATACATCCATTAAATACTAATTAAACCTATGACTACATGGGACACGGTGTCAATGTAGTGGAGGTATGTTGTCCATGTACACAGATAAGCTAGTGACCACAATCTCTTTATTAACTCTGCGCAATACCAAATTATCAAATAACCTAAAAATGTACATTGACGTCACAAGGGAGGGATCAGATTTGAAGCCGGAAGTATACCTATACTACATAGAAAAGCATGTCCATGTAGGGTAGATAAATAATTTCTCATAAAAATCATTCGGAACTTTGAATGATACGAGAATAAACAATTATTGTTCTGTTTTATAAGTTTCCAATTACCATAGAAATTTGGAGAAAATGAGGTTTATTGAATGACATTAATTGACCATTTACCCACAGGAGTGTACCTACACTACATATTTGGACACAACATTGTTGTTATCTTGAATTATTTTAAGTGTAATAGAAAATGCCTTCATGGTGTGCCACTATACCATATTAGTGACAAATTTACAAGAATTTTAATGATAATTTTGGCATATGAATTAGATCTTTGGAGAAGTTACTAACTTTTTTTTCAAAAATACCTACACTACATGGGACACCATATCCAAAATGTCAATACTACGAGCAAAAAAATAACGTAGAATTCTGTTTAATCCTTGCGCTTTCTATTACATTCATTTGGCATCGCATGTACTTCTGAAGCCGATTCCATGGAACAAAGATGGAAAATGAATGTTTGGAAGAGATTTGTACCTATGTACATGACGGGACCCCACCGTGTGTAGGGTAGTTACTCATTTTTTCAAAAGTCATAATTTGGTTATGAGCATGTCCATATTGTTTGCTGCAAGTGTCAATGAGTTGATACACGTATAAATACATGATAATTCGACACAGAGATTTGTTCATACTTAATCGAGGAAAAAATTGATAGTCCAAACTATGACTTCTATTTTTTATGTCACACTTGTGTGCGTCAAAATATTGAGGTGGACACCAACAGCTAATTATCCAAAAAAAAAAACCCAAGAAAGGAGATACAACCCCTTATGTTGAGCTCCTTGATTTTATACGACAGTGTACCATTGTCCACTAACAACAAGCAATGAATGGAATCAGTGAAGGTATCACCTGAAACTGTTGTGATATTTAACAACAAAACACACCCCCCTCCCAATCTTGAATGTGTCCCAACTTCATGGAGGACCCACTATGTGAAAATCCCTGTGATGTTCGTTGACATGACAACCACGCCGTCCCTGCCAATGAACTAGTGGTTGCGGTGTAGTTGAATAACAGAAACCACCGATCGCGGCGCAACCAGGCGAGACACTTTTTGTTAACATAGAGGTGTCTATGCTGCGATTCGATAGTGATAGGCTAAACCCTTGCCTTCGGCTCGGGTTTGTTTTTTAAGCCTCCACGATGACGTCATCATCGGTCCTTGAATGCAACAAACGACCTTGGCACCCTCAATTTTATCCCCTAAATGACCCGCAATTGATTTATGACTTAGGGTATTGGGCTACGTGCATCATGCCATTGGCAACGTACATAATTGTCAGTCACCAAACGGACCTGGGGGGTGACCATTTTAACCTGATTTTAATAGAAATGGTTTTGATATTAGTTGACTCGGCATATAGTAAGAGTCATTTTGGGGGAGTTGTGAATTGTGATTGATAGTCTTAGTGGCTTCGGGTGTACTGTAGTGTATCTGTCCTTAGTTGTATGACCACCTACCTTTTACAATGGATGAACATGGAATTATCCAGATGTCAGAGTATAATCATATCCCGGCCATGAAACAAGTACATCTGCACATGGGGTCATTTTACTCTTGATTCAATGGAAATATGGATATTGCGGGGGACATACAGTAACGCGTCATTTGGGCGGGAGTTGTGAGTAACTAGTCTTAGTGGCTGAGGTTTGTAATGTAATGTATATGTGCATAGTTGTATGGACCCACCTTTCACAATGGATGAAACTGGGATATTATTTCCCGATGTGACGTCAGAGTGTAAATATCCCCGCCGACACAAGACATATGCCTGCAGTTCTATCATGGACTCGCTTTGTCAGGATGTATCTAGGCATGTGTTCATGTATTTTTACAAGGGCTAAGGAACAACACATGCACTGCCAATTGTCCTTATGTGAAAAAAAAAAAATTGTCAAGTTTAATTCGGGATGCAAAATTGCTTATGTTGAGTATTCTACTGTACAAAACTTTTTGTTTCAACCAGGCACCCTAGCTGCAAGCTGTTATTATACCAGAGTGGGAGTTACGGCACTATGAGGCCCTCTACCATAGGAATGACCGTAGTGGCGATCGATAACCTTTGATGGGACCAACCGACATCGACAAGCAGGATAGTGGGCCGGAGATTGGCGAGTACCTGGACTACTGGTCAATGACGCACGAGACATCGAATCGACCACCATCAGAAAAGTGATCAACGACCCAAAGGTAGAGTTACCCCTGAATGAAACGATTAACTAATGGTCAGTGGAAGTGAAACCTCCCGGATTTTTAATTGCATCGGATTATTCCGGGCGGCATTACAGTGAGAAGGCAGGTTTGGTTTAACCATGAAAATTTTCAAGCACCTTCCATTTTGCTGACTGTTATCTACATTAAATTGTTTGGGCCCACATTACATTACAAGGGGAAACCAAATAAATGTTCACCTTGAAGTTTACAAGTAATTTGTTAAGTCACTCCTTCAAAGGTTAAAATGTGCAAGGTAATTTTTTCTCCAAAGTAATGAAGCTTACTCTAATATTCTAGAATTGGTGTGAGCCACATCCAAAATAAGGTTCACCGTGCTCATGTAGCAGAGAATATAAAAACCATGAAATTGGTTATTAACTTGCAGATGAAGCCGGTTGAGGTTTTTTTTCAGCACCCGTGATGTATAATTGTAGGTTTGTCTCATTTAACCGTCTTATCAGCTGAAAGTCAGTTTGGGGGAGGGATTCTGTTCTTATACTAATCAAAGGAAATAACAAATTGTGTTTTGCATTTCTGTGAACTTTATTGGAGATATAGCTCCACGTTAATTCCAATTGTCGGGGTCCATACTTAATTAAATAACACGTTATATGTGAACAGCTAGACATCAGCAAACGGTGGACTCGCTTGTTACTGTGTGTTTTCTGTTTGTTATTGCCTGCGCAACTAACTCAACCCCTCCTTCGCTTTCTGCCTCGCCTCCCCCCCCCCCCCCCCCCACCCCCCCCCCCCCCCCCACCCCCCCCCCCCCCTCCCCCCCCCCCCCCCCCCCCCCCCCCCCCCCTCCCTCCCTACTCTTCGAACCATGCGACCATGGCTTTGAAACGACAAAATACTGTACAAACATGAAACAAACCAAACAATTGATTAAAAGTTGCGAAATATAAACTGTGTGGTGTGAGATGAGGCTTGTGGGGTTTGTCAAGGTGTTTAGTAAGGCTTCCAAACCAAGGTTTTTTTTCACACTTTTTTCTGACAGTATCTTATCTATTTCACTTACTCAAACTATCTCATAATGTACTATGCCACAGGGTTCGCGCTAAGGGGTGGGGAGAAAGAGGGATTCTGACTTCTCTTTTTTCTTCAAAAATCCCTTCTCAAAAGTTATTGGTGGGAGGGAAACTCCCTCCCATTATCTCAAATAGCACTCCATACCCATTAAAGTTTGCATTGTGTTCGATTTCAGAAAAACCTCTCAAGAAATTCAAAGGAGGGAAATCCCTCCTTGACTTTGATTCCTCAGCGCAAACACGCTGTGCACCCAACTCCACGCCAGTGAGCATCTGGCAAATATGTGACAGTCGTCCGGGATGCGCAATGCTATAGTTCTTCTCATTTTGCCACGTTGAAACGTGCATGTTCCATGCCAGAATATACGGCGCTCAGCTTGAGCTCAGCGGCCCCAGGCAGTTCTCAGGAGTCTTGACCCGTAGCATGCAATCAACGGAGTATGGGAACTAGAGCGAGCTTTGGTCACATTTGGGGTTATAAAATTACGTGGTTGCCCTTCAAGGACCATTCAAGCCAGCCCCCCCCAGCTGACGAAATTACTGGTCAAGAAGTGATTTACAATTGGAGGAATTTCCATTGCATGATATGAAAGTTTGTATCCTTTCCTCTCAATTGTTTGGCCGCCGCACCACCAGTTACGGTACTACAAATACAATGTATTCTAGCTGAGATGTAACGTATGAAAACGCTATGTAGGTCAGGTTACAAGGATGAGGGCTGATTATTCCCAATGTTCTTATAGAAAGCAAACTTGAGAGTGATTGCTGGACTGTCTGGTTGGTATATTATGCATGCGATGTACACTTGTCTTGTACTATGTTCTCCTTTGTTCATGAGTACGAGCTTCAGCCCTAATTTTTTCCACTTAATACTCAACTTACCCCATTTATGCACTTGCACCCCACCCCGCGCTTTCAGCACTAGTCGTAACACATCGTGACATTCCAAAGGACCAAACATAATACATTTCATCGCAAATAGGACTCATGGATTCTTCCTTAATTGCAAGGAGTTGTTGTCTTTGAATGTTATACTTGGCCGGAACTCCCCATCCCCTTCCATGCTGGGGCTTTCCCTTGCTGGGGGCTCCCCTTGCTTGGCGGCTTCCCCGTGCTGGGGGGCTTCTTCCCCTTGTGATGCTGGTGGCCACGTATGTATGTACTTAATGGCCAGCCTTGCATAAGTTCATACAGTACTGTATAGGTACTGTGAATGCTACATAAGGCTACCTACAGTGATCAAATGGGCAGTAAATATATCATTGTGACACTGCGTGTCCAGGGATATTATGGTTTGGGTTTGTTTAGCCGCCGCTGCACGCGTTCGTCCCAGAATCCGCCGCCGGAAAAATCCAGGCGTTTGAGCAATTTCATGACTCTTTAAACTCTTCATCCAATGATCTGACACTTGCGTCACATGTGCACCCTAGGAAACTCGGAAATCAGTTCGAAAAGGGGGGCATCACTGCATTGCTGGGGGCTGCTTGATTTTCGCAAAATTTTTCAAGTTAGTCGGTTTGAACGAAACTTGGGAGGTACGGGACTGCAGCTGATAATTCGGACGGTACAACAAACATTGAAGGAATTTATGCTATTTTCCAAACTTGGTCAAATTTGAACAAATTTAGTGGATGGGGGAAAATTTGTTTTGACAAAGTTAAGGTCTTTCAAGGCCATCAGGGTTAAAAATTTGCATAATTTCTGGACTTTTTTGTAGCTTCATGGATAAACAAGACTTGGTGGATTAAGGGCAATCTTGTTCTGACCAGAATGGAGGTCTTGATGGGGGTTGTTAGATACTTCTCCCCAATGATTGCTCAAGAAGCAGGGATAACACGTGGGCGGTTTTAAAGCCTACACATGTCTAGTTATTATTTGGTTTAGGACTGTGTGAAGAAACGAGCCTGTTAGTAAACAACTATTGCCACACCTACACCATGCCTTGCACTCAGGCCTCAAATGAAAAAGTTGGAAGTGGGCAAGGCATTTCTGAGGCAATGCAAAATGCCGTCGGTTACATTCAAAATTGCAGGGGGACCAAGGCAATTTAGAACAATTTAAGGGCAGCAAGGCAATCTGAAAAAAAGACAAGGGCAAGAAGGCGAATTTGAAAAATTACCGCAAAATGTTTTATGGTGACGTGTAACTCCTCATATACTACTACGTTATAAGCGAGCTCCAGTGTATTCTTATCGGTCCGTCAACCGCTCGATTTTGACAATGATTGTTCAACTCGAAATTCATTTACTCTAGATCCAAATGAGATCGTGTTTTATTTTTCCATGGAAAAACAAATGAAGCTTTCTGGCAATATAATTCCTTCCCACCTAACTGTATAAAACCTATTAGGAATTGTCTAAAACCTGTATGCTGTCGCATATTTTTGTTTACGAATGACTGCAATCACTTCCATAGTGTGTTGCAATTCTGCTCATTTGAGGATATTTCACGATGTGAACAGTCAGCTATTCCAACACTGTAAATCAGTGGTGGTTTTAAGTGTGCTCCATTATAGGAGAGGGAGAGCCTACAGGGTCAACTAAAGTTCATGTCGTGGTATTTTCTTTAACTACTTTCCTATTTATCCATGACCAGCCTCTGTATAGCCTACATGTATGGTAGCAGTGTATTACTGTAGGTCTATTTCCCTGTTCAAGCCACATCCCCCCTGTCTTAATCCCCTCAGTGCATTTTCCTTGTGGACCTTCCACTAATTCCTTAAGAGCAAGGTTACCAGGGTTATTTCTGAATCCAAAGTGATAAGTTCTTCTTGTCAGTTTGATGTATCTGAGAGGCTAATTCCAGTCCATTCACATCATTTTGGCAAGTAATACCTCTCCAGTTTAGCCAATGTATAGTAACAGGACAGTCCATGTATGCAAATGTGGTGTTTATTGATCCCGATCCGGCTGACGGACATAGTTGGAAGGAATACACTCGTAAACTATGACTGTAAGGCTTGAAGAGAGGCTTAAGATAGACAATTGGGGGGGGGTGTGGGGATAGGGGGTGGCATAGTGATAACTTCCCTATTGTCCTCCAAAAAAAACAAAAATCTGCAATATAAGAAAATTTAGTTCTTGCAAGTTTGATATAAAGAATCACTGCTACGTGGCTTGCACTTGTTTCTAATAACATATAACTGCACAGTTCCAGTTTTCCTTCAACAACCCTTGATTCCACATACAAAAATACTTACCACTGTCTTTTTCAGTTCCTCCAAAGCCTGGACTCACCTGCAATTGTGGCCCAATATGTGTTTCCGTCGATATAACCCTGCTCCACACACCGCACCCCCAACCCCTGCTCATATTCTCTGAAACATGTACCCCCCCCCCCCGCTCGGTTAAAGACCCGCCAAAATGCTGAGGTTGATTCCCTTGAACCTTAGTAACCTCCTGAAATACCAGTATACCAGTTTTGTTCATATCCTGCTTCGATAGAAATCCTGTTTCATATTGGAGGCTCTCTCTCTGCAGGTGCACTTAGAGTGCCATATACACAGGCACGTGCCAACGACTTCCAAAGGTGGACTTATTAAGTTAGATACACACACACATTTACAACCGACTGTCGTCAACAGGCATATGGGTAACCGTGATAATTACACACTAGAGTACAGTCAGTCGTGATTGTTATGCGAAGAACGTCTTGAAATCCATTCTCATGGCTATTAAACGATGTTACCCTTCCTATTCGAACCAAATGAAAACAGTTTCCTAGCTCACCTCAATTTCATGATTGAATGACGTCATTAATATTGTATCTCTATATGATCCCTGGTTATAAGTCGAGAATCTGTGCTGCCATGATGTATGTATACTGTGCAGATTAAAGTAGGTACACAAAATGCTTCTTTATGGGGCGTCATTGTCAATCCCAAGTTCATCAGACGTGGCGTAGGAGTCCAAGGTGGAGGAAGACCAGTAGGGGAGGTGGGGTTGGAGAATTCTGACGTCCCCTTGGTGCAATTTCCTGAACAATCCTGCACCTTCTTCTCCAAGAGAACTGAGAAATTCACTCTCACTCACGTGGTATAAAAGGCTCAGGACTTTTGGTACTTTCTATTCATTTCATCATGACAGCGGAACCTCAGACTGAATTTTGAGATTCAAGGGTACCGATAGGACACATCACAAGGGGGTTAACAGTCCCCTATATACAAAGCAATGTTACACATAATTCTGAAAAACTTGTACCAATTAGCTCACAGCTGGATGGGATCCAATCAAACACCTACTAAACATTCAACAAAATATTAAGAATAATCTCATTGATTTCTAAGTGAATACTATGTTGTGTCTTCGGTTCTCATGCACGGAAATGCAACATTCGAGTAATGGTCCATGGGAGGTCCTCGCATCCCCCCCCCCCCAGAACCTCTAATTCGGATGTGGTGTATGATATTATGAGTCTTTTCACCTCTGCGACAGTAGTTTGAAGCAAATCTGCTTCATGACAATTGGCCTTCAAATCCATAGGACCCATTGAATGGTCACTATCAAGTGTAACATTCTTCAAATAGTTCGTTTTAGGAATAAATTCAATCAGGTGCCTCTGTCATACAAATAGACTCTGTCTGATTTCAGTGGCTGTAGGTAACCCAACTCCGGTTTATATCAAGACAAAGAAAAGATAGTTCACATGAAGGCTATCAGAGTCACACATAAAGGGTATACCTGGGCTTTGTTGTTGATCAAGATATTGTGACCAGTAACAGCAAACTTCCTTGGATATTGCTACATGGCTTCATTGCTAATATCCAGCAGCCATATATTACAGGAAAGGGTTGGGAGGCTCAAAACTACCCCCATCCCCTTAGTGGGAAATGAACCAGGAAACCCTCATTTCCACAAAAATTCCACTGTCATAGCAGTTAATATTGCACCATTCTGTGTTATGGGTGCATTTGCCATGGCTAATCCTAAGATCACCATACACTCCATAGGCATGCTACATTAGTACCTAACTGGACGATAGCTATACCTGCACAAGATCAACCAATTAACTGCATGCTTCCCTGATTTAAAAGCACATAACAATTCCACGCCTGGCGTGTTAGCTGCCAGCATGTCTCCACATTTGAGCAGTCAGGGTTGGGTGATGCAGTCTGAATTGAAATCCCAAAGTTGTGGGGAATGAGGGCGGTTCCAAGTAAAAATTGAAATGCCTGTCAGATGTGCTCCCATGGGCAATAACAAAGGTTGTTCCAAAACATGCCCAATCGGCAAAATACTGTTCCTTCCCAAAAATTAAAAATGGCTGGTCTAGTGCACTCCATTTGGATGGGAACAAAGCTTGACAGAAACGATAAAAAGCTTCGCACAACACGTAATCTTCTGGAAAAAAAAGCTTGTTAGAAATTCAAGATTGCTTCTTTGGAGCAGCCTGCAACCACACTCACTTTCAAACCCATCAGAGATTTCATATTAGGCGAACATGTGGACCAATTTTTTGATCATCGGGCAATAATGCATTGACATTTGAAAAGTTATTAACTTTTTTGGTGTCCTGCGACGCAAGGACCTATGTAAGTCAGGTGGGGTAGTGTGGGTGTGTTTGGGACACGTGCGTGGGAAACCAATAACTATGGAAAGGAGGTGAATTGAACTCTAACTTGGTATGAAAGTCAGCCTACGGGAGAAGACGTGCCCTATTTTTTGTGGGCTTTTGGGGGTCACCAAAGGTTCAGTTTAGGCTGCATCACAGTAGGACTATACGCATAGGGTATTCGCTATACGCTATTCGGTATACGGTATTCGCTCTACGCTATACGGGCACGGCGGGTCACACAGGAGGTGGCACGCGCGCCCTATACGCTGTCGGAATTGAGAATGATTCTTCTGATGGGGAGATGTGGGCCTTCTTCTACTGGCAGAGGCTGAGGGAGCCTGTGGAAGGAAACAAAAGAGAGGTAGGGTACGACATTCACTTCCAAAGGCGACCTGGTTGGGAGAGTTCCACAAAACGTTTAAAAACCTGATAGATCACCCAATCGGGATGGTGTTTTTCAACTACCAAATGGTCGGAACAATATTTCATTATTATAATTAGCAGGGGGGCGTTGCACATCAAATGTGGAAACCTACAACATTTTCAATATAATTCAGAATGTCTCTGTCTCTCTGTTCCCAAACATTGCACAACTGAGCATATTTAGGAATTTATTGTTCATATGAAAAATACGTCCTTTGTGATTTCGACTAGTCATAGCATTGAGAGGGGGGTACATAGATGGGGTTTCGGATCTCTGGATATAATTAGATGGCCAGAAATGCAACATAAACAAGGATTACTGGGATAACATTTTTGGAGGAGGGGTCCGTAATCTCATTTTTTAGAATGTCCCCCCACATTACAATAATATTTAAAGCAAAATTATTTTCTGGAATTGCCTGTGATGACAGCCCCCCCCCCCCACCACCCCCAATTGCCTCTAGGCCATTTACCAAACGAACCAATGCTCTACATAGACGGACATCGAGAAGGCGGAACTACAGGCGTTGGAACATCTAGAGAATAATTAAATGGCATGAAAAATGCAAGAAAACAAGTATAACGGGGACAGTATTTTTGGAGGGGGAGGGGGGTTCCGTATATCTCAAATTTTCCAGAATGTCCCCCCCAGTTACAAAAATGATATTTAAACAAAATATGCTTCTGGAATTGCCTGCGACGCTCGAAACCCCCTACCCACCACCACTTGTTCTACATAGAAGTATGACCCCAAACAAAATGACAGTGTGCACTTCGACTATTACCTGCACCCACACACTCATCAGCATCTTGACAAGGACAAATAACTTAATTAGACGACAAAATGCCTATGAAATTCAATTAAATAAGAGGCCAAGAAAATTTCTACTGGAAGTACCTTATTTGTTATTTTACTATACAGCCACACCAGTAGCTACTTCTGAACTTGGTCGGTATACGCGGCACAAAAACGAAACATGTACGATTCCCGCTATACTATCCTTTTCACCACTATAGTGGCACTGCCGGGCAGTTTGCCCTTGATGTGAACCAGTGAAAGAAATGCGATTGTTCGATTCAGGCTATACGCGTGCACCCGCAAACGAGCCACGTATAGCGAATAGTATACTTCTATTGTTGATCGCAGCCTCAGAGGCCAAAAACGAAATGCTTCAAAGGCTGTAAATCCCATTGGCAAATCCTACTTGGATTGATATTTTGGGACTATTTTCAACACTTAACGGTCATGCCATCGAGGTCATCAAAGGTAAATTAGGGCCGGGGGTCAAAAACTAGTTAGCTACAAACCAGCTATGCTGGTGAGCTATGGGCTCATACTTGCTATGTGGGGTCCCTATGAGGTGAGTTCACAATTCCTATTGTTTTGGGTCGGTCAAAGGGAATCTGAAAGCAAGAGGATGTCGAAATATGGAAATCTCAAAGGTCATTGAAAGCAAGAAGATGTTGAAATTGGAACTCTTGTTGTAAGGTCTAGCAGGTTGATGAAAATGGTATGTCTCTCTTTTATAGGGAGTAAAGAAAACCTTTTTGTTTGGTGTGGACCAGCTAGGGGTCAGTTGGGGAAAAACAGTGAAAATTGTGAGAAATTGATAATTGGCCAATTCTAGTGATACTCAATAACTTGACCCGCACTGGAGGCTGGATGGATGATTAAAAGCTCATACTTGGTATGTGGGCCCCCCAAATCATTGGTGGCCCTATTGGTTTGAATTCATGTCATGGGTCATGGGAGGTCGAAGTCTGAAAATATGTAAAACGAATTGAGGTTCAGAATGCCTGGTACGATGCATGTTGGAAATTGGTATGCGACCTTGGGGGGAAGCAGGAACTTATGTTTTTTTTATGATCTGTAGGACTAGGAGTGGAAAATTGGTGAAAATGATATTCGGGCATTTTAGCCGTGTAACACGATTACTCAAACCCACCGGGATGGGGGGAAGCTCACACTGATATTTGGGCGTCCCCATGAGTACATAACCCTTTGTTTGGGGTCGGAGCTAGGTACCTGAGGTCCAATGAGAGCAAAGTCTGAAATTCTTGTTACAAGAACAAAAAATGCCTGATTTGATCAGGTTGAAAGTTGGTATGCAGCTTTCGTATGGGGAGTGGAGGAAGACTGCTGTTTTTAATGTGGACCGGGGCCAGTTGGGGAGAAAATGGGGATATTGCGAAAAAAATGATATTTGGCAATTTCAGGCAATCGTTAACAATATCTCACCTGGATGGATTAAGTTCATACTTTGTCCCTAAAATGAGCACTTACATGATCCATATTTTAATTCTTGTGAGCATGTGAAGTTGACCATTAAGGCAAAAAAAAATAATTTCATCTTTAGCGTCCCCGCCCGCCTCCATTTTTGGAGGTCTGAATTTTCCCTTTTTTTTTTCGCTTCATTCATGCCATAACCTTTTTTTTAAAGAATACTTTAAAGTCTAACTTCTGTGGAATCAGTTTGCCCTTGACGAGGATGCTCTGAAGCAGGTTTTGGTTAGTAAGACCCTGTAGAACATAAAATACAAGGAATGAAAACGGCCCGCCTCCTGCGAAAGTTCTGGGCTTTTTTTCCATCATTGGCCCTTTAGTGCTTTTAAGCAAACCGTCCTACTACAAGTTATATTATATTTAGTACACGAAAATGTCAAGCTTCACTCAGTACTATGGATTCCATGATTTTGTTCTAATGGGTACTAAAACCTCATGTTGCCAGTATGAATCAGGAACACAATCCACTTTCTCCTTCTCATTACCATTAGCCAGCCTGGCTATAATGTAAACAACCGCTGATCCTCCACCTGATTGATGAGGCAAGGCCTTGGATGATTTAGTGATTGTCCCTAGCTACTAGCCTCTCACAGGATACTACAGTACACAGCTGTTTCATGGTTGTAAGATCAATAGGCATGCTCATCACCGAACAGCTTGGGGTGGGGGGGGGGAGGGGTTGGAGGAGCTCTCCCTAGCTCTCTGTCCTACCTCATCCCTCATCTCAACTGGTAACCCCAGTTGAGATAGGGTTCAATTTCGCAAGAATGTGACTAGTAGGCTAAAAAGAGGGGAGGGGGCAAAAATATGAGTAGACCCGAAAACCAGGTAAGTTTTGGAAATTGGGGGTCTAACAGTACACAAGTCGTCAGGGAACCCAACCATTCATCCGATCTGTTAAGTTATTGTGTTAAAGGCCAATAGTCATGGAAGTATGACTGGACTATTGGTAAGTATTTTATTTATCACAATTATGTAGAATGACAGCACCAACCCCCAGCCGAATTCACCGGTGGTTCGATGAGGACACAACCATTATGTAGCAAAATTTTGCATTATGAATAACGGGTGAACAGCAGAGCTCATTAATACAAAGACCACACACTGCATGTGAAACATTTAATTTTAACAGATCGTGTACCAAAACAAACTATAGACTAGCATTTCCTAACATTTTTTAAAATACAGAGTCTTGTACCAACAAAACTATAGGACCTAGCTATTGCCCGACATTTTCTTTAAAATCGGTAGATATGACGTCATCCAAATGTTGCCAATTGTGCAAAATTGCCAACTTAGCGTATGATAAATTAAAATCTTTAAAACATTAGAATTCATACCCGAAAATGCTATGAAATGAAACAAAGTTTGATTGCATATTTTGCAATGCACAACCATATGACTGAATTGTGCTTTAATAGCTGTATTCATGATACAGGAGGTGTATTTTGCAACCCTTACAGTAATAACATGAAAAGGGAGGAAAATGGTATCTCACATAGTGACAAATGGAGTTCTGCTTCCAAAACTTTCGAACAATTGTAAGTTTCTGGTCAGATGTTTCAACCATAGTTCATGTCGTTATAGGTTGCTGGAAAGGACATATTTTGCATTGACTGTACGAGGTATATACCACAAAAGATTTATGATCTCAACCATATAGTCATTTGTTCAGGGGTAGTGAAAAGGACATATTTTGCATTCTTTAAGGGAATACGTTGTTTCAGGGTGTTGATATTGAAGGACTTTTCGTTTCGCTCTCACTCTGTACAGGTACAGTAATAAGAAAGTCCCAGTGATCTCAATCGAGTTTATTTGTTACAGATGTTGGAAAGGAATTGTCTTGCATTGTTTTTGTACAGGTAACACAAAGGACCTTGTGACATCACAAGGGGCCACTTTCTAATACTATGGTCAGAATAACCTCCCTTGGACCCAAGTTACCAATAATTCCTGACACGAAAACCACGGTTTAGTAGAAGCTTTACAGCATTGTTTATAAAAAAATTATAACAGGTATTGTGTCCAGGGGCCCATCAATTACATTTATTGCTGAAAGGGAGGGTGAGAATATAAATGGGGGCGCACTTCCCGTGGCTCCAACCAATCCCCCACCCCCACACACACACACGCCAACTCAGATAATTCTCTTGACGTGCCACTGGACTGGATTTTTTTTAGGTGTGAATAATACATGTGAGATGTGAACACTGCTCTAGCATTAAAGACATGGCCAGCATCTCAATTTCCTGTGAGGAATAGTTGTTTGCTGGGTAAACAAATTATATGAAATTATGTTGCACGCGTCACAAGGAGATTTGTAATCACGATTTTAGCTGATGTCAGCTTTCAGTCATGTGAGGAGCGCGAAACATAATTGTTCAAAAGTGAGATACATTCAAGCTGATTGGTATGTGAGTTAACATAACCTTGCTCTACAATAATATTAACACGTTAGCATGGAAAAACAAATTGTGTCTGCAGTGACGAGAACTGACTACAAACACCACTGCCATAGAACTAGACATCGCAGGCAGATAAACCATGATGTGTATATCTCAGCAAAAAATTACCTTTGTGACTAGCACCATTGAACTCATTGACAAGGTTTTCAGACTTTGACCTCTGGTGACCTATGGTGACCTGGACCTGACTCCCAAACAATAGGACCATATATCCACATACATTTAAGCCACCGTCATTGCAAAGGGCTCTCTACATAATCTGTTGCCACAGGTATCATGCTGCTTCAAGTTTCAGACTTTTGTTGACCCTAGGTGGACCTCAAACATAAACCTGAACCTAAGGATGCTTTGCAAGGGCCTCTATATTGATTGCGCTCTTTCATCGATATTTTGTTCATAGGATCGAGTGTCAAATGCGCACCCACATAACATATTTTACCCCCTCATGACGTGACGCATAGATTCCATTTGCCACATTTTTACACCTGTGAAAGTGACTACACATGTGTTGCTAAGGGGGTTTGAATTTACTAGGCTGAATGAAACATCCACAATTCCTCATCGCTGCTTACTTTGAAATTACTGGTGTACGTGAATCAAATTGCAAGCATCAACCTACCCTACAAATATAGCACATATTAGGCTATATATGGTATCGAAAATAACAATATTAGTGAAGGCATACACAGTTAGTATAGTTTTCAGGAAGTCATTGCAGAGTCATCTTAAAGTCATTTGGGCCACTTGGCACTGCCCCAAGAAGTGGTCATAGTATGTGTCTAGCTGGTGAGCAAAGTAATTGTGAACATTGTTGGGCATCGTCACATGATGAGAGCTCGGTCAATTGTAACTTGTCCAGGACAAACTCCTCTTATTGGACTCTGTGGAATGGTGGTGTGTACACAGCACGTTCAGTGCTCTCCAAATTGTAAACTATAGACATGTGCAGGCGGGTATACTGCCAATGTATATATATCGTGAACTAGGTATCTTTGTGAATTAACTTTGAGAATGCACATTAAAACATGTCTACGGGACAGACCTCTGGGGACTTTGAAATGACCTAGGCTTCGTCTCAGGACACATTCTCCAAAGTTTGTTTGAATACGACGCACGTCAGAAAAATTAACCATTAAATTCATGCAAATGTTCACTAATGAGCAGTCAAGCATCACCAAGTTTCTTATTGACTTATTGGGGTTAGTTGAAAGTTTGGTGTCACAAAGAAGTGGACCCAAAAGTCACAAGGTCTTTAGGTCAAATGGGCAAACAAGGTCACAGAGGTCATCAGGTGTAGTTTGCACGACAAACATGTATTCTCCATTATGCAACCCCTAATAATTGTTTTGTTTTGAAATTTATCAGTGTTTCAGAGGCCCAGTCACCCTTATACAGAGGACATGCATTAGGTTGTAAACGGAAAAGGCGTGTGATGGAAGTGTTTTAGTATGTCAGGGCAATTGACTTATTGGTATGTGCGGACAGACAAGTTGGTCGTCACAAAGAATTTACCAGTGTTGTTAGTGTCTCGAGACCGGTCT
>JAODTK010000146.1:0-14927 GCA_026419785.1 Sclerodactyla briareus | reverse complement strand
TGCGGCTGCCCGCTGGATTGTCAACTGCGAACAACGGGCGCCTCAAGGGCTTCCAATCAACTTAAAGGACCGGCATGATGATTTTTACGGAGCTAATTTATAGCCTGGATAAAACTAATATCGTCAGTCCAAACCGAAGTTCCTAGGACTTTTCCGTTCCGGAGTTTATAGTCCTTTGGATTTGTGTATTGTGAAGCATGTGTAGTGCAGCAAGATCAAAATTCTCCCATCAGGCATGATAAATGATTTCATACTTACACAACCCTTGCAAACATTCTTTGTTTTCCATTGAAATTCATCATGGATTTCACTTTGAAAACATTCATTCTATGGGAGAGGATTGCTGTAGTGGGTTGGTAGGTGTTGATGGTACTTTGGTAGAAGAGGACAACCGAACTTCTGCTACATGTTGACTATTCAACAAACTGAAACTCAAACACATAACATATTTACTTTAACTGTGGTGTGCCATGTGTGACGGTCATGCGGTATTTCGCAATTTGCAAATCCCCCTACTTTCTATGCTTAATGTCCCAAACTTTGAAGCCAATAACTCCCATAGGAACAGTTTGTTTATTGAAATATGGTTTCGACCTATAATTACAGTTTTCCATCTCCACAAAATATCCTCTGTCGGCCAAGCCTGCATTTTGCCCTCAAGGGTGTGAAGGGCCGGGGCTCTTTTTCCCCAAAGAGTCAGCGTTTTGAATTACGATCAAAATTGCATTGAATAAACAACCCATACAATCAACTATAAGATTAATCGTAACTCTTTGTAGAACAGGGCCCTGGTTTCTTGTGGCTGCATCCTGAGAAGGATCGGGGCTGGTGGCCAAGTCGTCCTTGAGTCAATGGATAATACGGTCTCTGCTGGCTGCTATTGAGTTGGCCCCTTGTCTCGTTCCGATGACTGAATATGGGTCCTTAATGGTTACTCTATATGTTCTTCGTAACCTGTTTGGAGTGGATTTCGGTGATAGCTTTTCGGACCCTATGTATATACTGAGTTCCGCAGCCCGTTGATTCGGTGTTATAAGTTCTCTCTGATATCCCCTAGAGTGTGTACATCCCACTCTGTCTTGGTACAATTCTGATACCCTCTTTGTTACCAGGTACTGAGAGAGCTGTGAAATAGTTTGTGGTGTCTATTTTTTTTTTCCTTTTTTTTTTTTTTTTTTTTTGTTTGTTTGTTTTTTTTTTTTTTGTTTGTTGGTTTTTTTGTTTTTTTTTTTTTTTTTTTTTGTTTTTCCCCCTCCTGTTGCTCCATGGTTGAATAGGGTTGCAACCATACTAGCTTGTAAGTCCCCACCACTGGTCCTTGCAGATGCTGCTGCATTACTTGTGGATTCTCCATGGGTGCCTTGTAGGACTAGTTTCGTGAGGGCCGTTAGAACTTCAGGTGTCTTTAGTAGCCAATACCAATCCTTTACTGGTTGGAATCTATTACCGTTGAGTCGGTCCCAGTGGCGTTCACTGGTCTTCTCTATAACTGGCTGTGTCATTTAGTCGGTGGCACTGTGCCTCAGGGTTAGGAATAGACTGTAACTGGGATTACATCTTCGAGATGGCAATCGGAGTCGTAGGGTCGCTGGAAAAAGAAAGCGATAACCTTTCAATTATCTGTTACTGGCAGTGTAACACCTGACAGCTTCGAGTGTTCCGCTTCGTTGTGTATTAGGTCTCCCTATATTTCTATCAAGGAGGGAATGAACACTCACTGTGGTGCCGAGGCGAATCTTTTTTTAATCCATCACCGGCACATCTTTAGTCACTGCAGGCATGACCATGTATCTGACATTGGTGTGTATGTGAGGGAGGAGATGGGAGTAGTGTTGCCTGGTCCTTACCATTACCTGCGATTGATCCACTGTCAGGAGGCTCGTAGCTTATGATTAGTTCCACTTCGAGGGTATACCTCATGGGGGCTGGCTGATCGGCGGGAGACCAGTGTATTGGAAAGCGGCAGGCTGATTCTTTGGAATGAACAGTTTATTGAGCTACTCTCGGACGAAGAAAAGAGAAGAAAAGTGTTCTCTTCTAGAACTTTCGGCATACATACAATTTTGCTTTCGTCCTATGAGAAGGGCTGAGCAACTGCTGTAAAGCGCTTTGTCACTTGGTTGCTCGGATAAGATTACTGGATCTTTTCACGTCTTTATACGTAATTGCCATAACGACGACAAATTCTCCAAAGGTAAATCACACGCGAATAGCAGTTATATGTGGCCCTGATTCCCTGATCCAGTTGAAAACCCGTGGATGGAATGGAAATACTAAATATTCGGGCTATGTTACGAGGGAGACAAGAGGATTTAGCAAACCCGTCATTATTCGAGATGTTTTTAATAGCCAGTAGTGTAACAACTACATTTCCTTGATTTTTTTTCGACCGTATTGATATGTTCTATCCTCCACCAACTTCGCAAAATATGATATAGCCACTGCAATTGGACATAATAATGTCATTTCCATACAGTTATACACATGCTCAACTCATCGGGCTCATACATATAAAAAAAAAAAAATTCTGTCGAAACTAACCATAACTGTTCGACATAGTGGAACCAGTGATTGTAATCCTGCCCCTGGGTCGGTGCATGGTCGGGGTATTTCCCTGGCTGAGTCCATAGGGTTATGGTTTGAGGGTTCTAGAATTTTTGGATATATATAAAAAAATTAAAAAAACGAAACAAAGAAAAAACAAAACTATTTCATCATCCAGTACCCACTGGCTTGAAGTTATGGATGCTCTAGACATTCACGAGAAACGTTTTGTGTGTGGAAACGTTATGTACTGAGGACTTCCCCAATTTGCGAGTTCACCCCCCCCCCCCCCTCCTTCCACAGCCTGCGACCTTGAATGAATTGGCATTTTTTCGATCTTTCTGGAAAAGCACGCGGGTTCCTAAGTTATGCTTTTTTGTGGCTTTTTCTTCGACAGCAAAGCCGTGACTGGGGAAGATGCAAGTCAGTTTCAGCAGATGAGCTTTCCGTCTACAAATAACTACACTTACCGCTCGCCTATCAGACGCAGGAGAGGAGGTGGCTTCACAGGGGTGCCGAGATCGGATCACCAGTACCCCAGAGAAATTTACTCGTTGTCCGAAGACCTATCATCCTTCAGATAACGATCAATCGGAGGGTTCGCCATAAGACTCAGAGAGGTGGGTGCCCCTACTAGGTACGGGGATCGAGAATCATCATCACCCGAGAGAAATCCACAACTCAATAAGTCAAGAGACCTCATCAATCTTCAGGATACGACAGATAGGTGTTCGCCGATCAGACGCAAAAAGCGGTGGCTTGTCGATGTAACTGAGATCGAGAATCACCATTGACCGAGAGACATTTTCACAACTCGATGAGTCAGAGACTTTCATCAACTTCGGGATAACGATCATCGGAGATGTTCGCCGATAAGACGCAGAGAAGGCGAAATGGCTCCACGAGTACGCGATCTAATCACCATTATCCAAGAACCTTTACAACTCGATGAGTCGGAGACCTCATCATCTTCAGGAATAATGACGTCGAGGTTGTTCGCCCGATCAAGGCGCAGAAGAAGCGGGTGCTTCTATGGGTTACCGAGATGGAGATCACCACACCGAAGAAGTCCAAGCATTCCCGATGAGTCCAGGAGACTTCTCAATCTCGGGATACGATCATCGGAGATGTGCGCCGCCGATAAGGACGCAGAAAGGCGATGGGCTGTTCCACAGGTACGGAGATCGATATCACACCATCAGCCCGAGAGAAATCCCAACTCGATGCGTCCCAATACCTCATCATCTTCATGAAGCCGATCGAGAGAGGTGTTCGCCGATCAACTCAGAGACGACGTGGCTTGTACAGGTCGGAATCGAGATCCCACATTATCCAGAGACATTTACAACTCGATGAGCCAGGAGACCTCATCAGTCTTCAGGATCACGATCATCGTAGATTTGTCGCCGATAAGACGCAGAGAAGGCGAGTTCCACGAGGTACGGAGATCGAGATCACCATATCCAAGAGACATTTACAACTCGATGAGTCAGGAGACTTCATCAATCTTCAGGATAATGATCGTCAGAGGTGTTCGCCGATCATGCGCGAGACACGGTGCTTCTATGGGGTATCGAAGAGGGAGATCACCATCACATCCGAGAGAAGTCTACAGTCCGATGATGTCAGAGACCGCCATCAATTCCAGAAGGATATCTACATGCCGTTCGCGCCGATCATACTCAGTAGACGACGTGGTTTTTTATGAGGATGTCGGGGCTCGTATATCGCCAGTAGCTCGAAACACCACCTACCATACGATGAGTCAGAGCGTCCGTCAGTCTTCATGATACGATCGAAGGGGCAGCACCTCATGAAGAACGAGAAGGTGTTGGATTTCGTTGGAGTGATAGAAATCAAATTCCACGAATGTCAGAGGGCATATGTCCCCTTTGAAGACGCTTCGGATGTGGAGGTGGTCCGTCAAGAGGAGGAGGAGAGTTTCTGTGATGCGGCAAGATCGAAGTCGCGGTCAGAAGAAGATTCCGGCGTCGCCGCAGCCAGACCAGTAACGGTGAGTAAATCGACATGTATGTTTGTCTGTCATGTAATGTGGGTAGTTCTGTCTGTATGTCCGTCCGTGCTTCGAATATTATCGCTCCACATGTGCTCAGTATTATCATTTGTATTTTATACTCATTCATCGGTTACCAAAACGATTCTTTTGCCACTATGTTTAGCATATATTGTACTGTGGTCACAGATAATCGGAGCCACTCCATATACATTACAAATTGTGCAAGGAAATCCAATCCCCCAGACTGAAAACAGCTGATCTAAATGCGCCTTAGACACATCGGGTTGTCGGCCAGATTCCCTTGTGACGTCCACGGGGGGGGGGGGGGGTGGCGTGAAACTCATGTAATTCAGTCATGTTAATGGAGCCAATGTAGCCTAACAGTGACAAATTGGTCTAACACGTGTCTAGTTCTACATGCTTTATGTATAAATGATACCAATGTTGTCAAAGTTCAGCGTTTGCTATCGTTGAGTATGTCGATCGCTAATTAGTTTATCATGATGTTCGCGTCCTAACATGAACAGAAGGTGTATGGAATTATTTAATAATGTGACATAGACGCCTCACTGTTGGGCTTAGGTGGGCGATTAGATGTCTTTCCGACTACCCTCACTTCGCTGGATCCGGCTAAACCGCTGGCAAGCTCGGTATTATATATTGTCCATGGTTCTTGAGGAAGCGAGATGATACGGTTTATAGTTTGCCTGTTTCGTGATCATAATTGCGTTCCTGGGCATATGACACGCCTTTCATTCAGCTGACTATACTGTCCAGTTAGACTGAATCCACAATGCGTATGCGTATCCGGGCTGGATGTGAAAATCACGTATTTACGAGAAACACTTCATTTCAGAAGAGAAAACGTTGTAAGCTTATGCGAAAAGAATACCCTCAAAAGTGCAGCAGCAGTCCGTGCATATTTTCGTTGCTTTGCTTTTTGAGTGAAGATATTCTCATAGAATTCATTCATCCGCCGGTTGATACGCATCCTTATACTCTTGGTACATATGCTTATTTCGCCTATTCGTGTTTGGTCTGGCCTTTATTTTTTTGGGACGAAAATCTATATTTGCGAAATAAACAGAACATATTCCGACTCTGGCCCCCACTCAGTTAACGTAGATTGGCCCGTTTTCCACATACGCATCTAGGGAATACTAGCATTGTTCTCTTGGATACGGGTCGGGTGGCATCGGCCGTTGGGACCGAGTCATGATGGCGTGGCCTCCGCGGGTACCTAATTGAGTAGGGGTGTCAGGGCAGTCGTTTCGCGGCTAGGATGAGGAAGTGATTGGAGGCGGAGGGTGGTGGCGACAATAGGTTCCTTCCAGGATGTTTGCTCCCTTCCCGGACTATATTTTGATAATCAACAGCCAGTCGAAATATTTTTACCGACTAAGGTCGGTGCTCCGTCCTGTCACTTCTACGGGTGTTTAGGAATTAGAGACATTCAAACTCGGGAATCGCGTGAGCTAACAGAAGAACTATGCGTAGTGATTCCTTGCCGTTCTTGTGAAGTTTTGTGACAAACGGGAGTTGCTTGGCTTCGTTAGTCTGCAAGAACCGTGGACCCCGTATTACAGGAAGGTAGAGATTGTGGTGAGTCATTGTAAGGTCTTTTCTCTTACTACTGTCAGATGGCAAACTTGAATGTTTGTGCTATTCTCCCGATTTTGCTCCAGTCCAAAAATGATAGGGGCATATTCGTAGGGCCAATCAATCTTGTACCCTGGCCTGCTCACAGATGAATAGCATGTGTATGCCCCTTTTTGATTCATTGCCGAAGGCAAATATCTCGTTAATCAAGTTGGTGCGTATGTGTGTGTGTGTGTGTGTGTGTGTGTGCGGTCTGTGTGTGTGTGTGTGTGTGTTGTGTGTGTGTGACCCCCCTTGTCATCAGATATCTGTTGGATGTTAGCTAAACTTGGTGGTGGGGGTATTAGTTGGTCCCGAATGAACGTGGGCGGTGTAGTTTCAAGTCACCGAGGTCAAATTTGCGTTATTTTTCCAACTTTGTTGGATTAACCCTGACTTGGATGGGTGGGGGTATTAGTTGTCCTGATACAAATTATGGTTTTGCCTTCGCCGTATCCGCCGTGTTGCGTCCGCGTCGCCGCCGGTAGAGTTTTGGTTTAGCTCTCTAAGCCAGTGTCCGATTTACACAAGTGTTTGCACACATGTCCGCCATATAAATCTTGGAATTGATTTCAAAGTGGGCGTGTCGCCCAAACTCACTGAGGTGCTAATCGAGATTCTTTGCGTTTATTTTTGTCACTGTTGGACATACCTCTTGAACGCATTCCGAGTGCCCTGAAAATTGCACACATGAATACCTTCGCCGACCCTCACCCGTGTTCCAAAGTGTGACCACTGCATTGCTGTGGGGCCCGCTCAATTTGCATATTTGCCAATCTCATGTTGTTCCGATTTACCCGCACATGGTGGGTAGGGGTAACAATTGGTGCCGGAAAACATGCTGTATATTCAAGGTCACCAAGTCAAATTTGCGTTATTTTCAGACTTTGTTGGATTTTTAGCGAACTTGGTGGGTGGGGTCTTAATTGGTCCCGAATAACGTGGCGGTATTTTTCAAGGTCACCAAGGTCAAATTTGCGTTATTTGCACACAACTTTGTTGGATAACCCGAGACTTGGTGGGTGGGGGTATTAGTTGGTCCTGAATAACTGTGCAGTATTTCAAGGTCACCGGAGGTCCACCTTTGTGCTTTTTCAACGTCAATGATTTATCGCAACTCGTGGGTGGGGGTATTTCCTTGGTCCCAATAGCATGCGGTAGATTCAAGGTCCAATTTAACGTTATTTTGGTGATTTATTTAAACTTTGCCAGTTTTATACCTAAATTTGGTGGATGGGTGTCGTTTTCCCCCGATTGTTCAATGTGGGGATATACACGTTGGTGGTCTAGCCGCCGACATGTCTAGTTACAAGTGTGCATCAGCCGGTTAGTTACCCAACATAACTTCGGGCACAAAAAATGACTAATTATTTTTTTTTTGTTTCCTAAGCTTTCCGATGGCAATTTGAATCACGTTCAACTGTACAGTTGCCAATTGCTGTACTGTAAGTACATAGGACTCAACAGGACTCACCAGACTTTTATTTTACTTTTAAAGGTTCTGTATATTAGTTAATACACACACGTCTACAGAGCTTTTAGCTCCGTCTTATTCAGAGGATTTTTCCTAAATCACAAGAATACAGTCTTGGACAATTGTTCACAGAGTAGAGAGTGAAACTCTTAATAATTTCACTTAATCGTCATGCAAAAATATTTTTAAAATTTTCGCAACTTTTGGATTATAGTGAAACTTTGTGGTGGGGGTATTTGTTTTTCCCAAGTAACATGCGATAATTTCAAGTTCACAGAGTCAAATTAAATTCTTTTGGTAATTTTAAAAAAAAAAAACCACTGGGAAAAAAGAATTTTTATGAATTCGCCAAAAAAGGGTACGATTGAGCTGTCATGGTAATATAATATCCCTTATCGTTTCCCATTACACCGGAGTACACACACTTACTACTATGTTGTTAAAAGGAAATACCAGTTCCCTAAAAGAATTTTGAATTTGCCCCAAAAAGGGTCTGGTGAGCTGTCATGGTATATAAATCCCTTCTCAGTTACTAGTAACACCCGAAGTGCATCAGTAACTAAACTATAAGTGTTTGTGATAATCACATTGCCTAATATTTACAATCCCTACATTGCACTTGACATTCACAGTAATTTGACAAACCACTGTTACAACATGTCAGAGAGCTTCGGAATGCTGCCCCCGAGACTAAATGGAATGGTCCTGCCTGCTGATCTCCAGCGCTGTCCATCTCTTGAGTTTTTAAACATAATCTGAAGACTTATCTCTTTTCTGCTGCGTTTAGTAATTGTTGTTTTTTCTTTGTGCCCTTGGGTGCCTTTGGCAGATATGTTCGCTATATATTTTAATTTATATTTTTAACATTCTGAACACTTCTTTCAATACAAAACAATAGAATAATATTAGTAAACATGGATTAACCAGCAATTCTCCATTGTAATGCAGCTTGAGAATCACTACCATTAATGATGTACCATACTTATTCACAATTCGAAACCGGATGCCCAGCCCCCAAACTGTATTACTTGTTTTAAGCCACAGAATTGAGAACTAATATCAAACAAAACTCACCAATGACAACATGATTGTTTCACTGCAGTTCCTGGTTAGTTTATTGCTATTCCCCACAGTATAAAAACTACATTTTCCCACTATACCAACAATGATGGCTTTAGCCTGTAAACCCAGTGTTAAATCTATCATTACAACGGTCTGCATGCTGCAGTCTATATGACATTGCTAGCCCACATCGCTTGGCACACTCTACAGACCACATGGACAGCCCCTCTATGGCACGGTTCAAAGAATGACTTGCCGTGTTTGGTTCCATGATTCATGGACATGCAAGTACTTGACAATTGCCTAGACCATGGAGGTAAAACAAACTAGGTATGCATGACCTGCATCAAATGCGTTGTATTGAATACAGACCACATTAGTAATCTAGCTTAGAGGAAATTAAGAAGGGCCATGTAGGGCATAACAAAGAGGAAAAGTTACTCCCCCCTGGATTCTCATTTAAAATGTGCCTACACATCACCTGTAATGGATGTAATTCAGGAAACCAAGCAACTTTTGTTCATGTATGACCCCTTTCCGAACGCGGGAGACATCATCCAAAGAATATGGGATTATCCAACCCTCGCATATCACCCGCAAATGGCAAATCTTGCCCTGTAAAGTGGCACAGATTTCCGTTATGAGGACCAAATTCCTCCCACCTAACACCCTGACGAACCCATCCTCTTGGCTCAAAATACCACAATATACTGTTTTCTGCCTGACCTGGACCAGGAGGGGGGGTGGGGTGACCCCCAGCCCCAGCTCTGAACCTTGGCGTCACCACCGGAGGCTTGAACAGAAAAGTGATCTGTTACCATTCCAGTTTCTTCATATGGAGGGGAGGGGGGGGGGGCAGTTACCCCTGGTGGTGTCAGGGTCCGTGTTATCTACGACCTCCATATGGGAAGATATGTTGGGACAAAATCCCGCTTATACTCTATAATCCTATGTCCGAGGGAGGGGGGTTTGGCGACCTGCCCTAAAGGAAACAAGGGGCATCCCTATATTTGTCTGTGGGCTAGATCCCGGGGGTCACCAGTGGACATGCACCCATCCGAAATTTGAAAATTGAATGGGAAGGAGATGTTGGGACGAAATCCCGCTTAATACCTATAATCCTCTGTCCGGGGGTGGGGGGTTGCAGACCTACCCAAAGGTAAACAAGTGGCACCCCCGATATTTATCTGTGGGCGACAATCCCGAGGTGACTGTGGACATACCCACCCTCCCGTATTTGGAACAGTGCCCATGACTTTCCAAGCTTCCTAAGGTGAACAAGTGGGAGCTCCTACATTTTCAGTCAGCACAACCCACGGTGACTGGGAATCATGTCAATTGTTGCCGAAACGAACAAAACTTTCTATTGCAACATCCCTCTACGAGGCTTCATTTCCAATATGCAATGCCAAACTCAATTTGGTCCATCAGTCAGTGGTGCTTCAGCAGTCTCAAATTTCAGAAGGTCCATAACATCCGATAGCCTGTGAGAGTATTGTAGATGGGTAGTGTATCACTTTTTTGTTGTCTCACAAGAGGAATCTGGTCATCCAACACAAAATTAGCCACTTGAATCGCAGGCAGTCAAAGGTCAACAGTGAAATTGATGTCAAAGTAGGTCACCAATTTAGTTTGCCGAACGACAAACTTTCCATTGGCCACATCCCTCCTACGATGCTTCATTTCCAGTATGACCAATGCCAAACGGCAATTTGTCTATAGTCAGTGGTGCCTTCAGGCGTCCTCAACTTTCAGAGAGGTCCATAACATACGATAATAGCCCTGTGAATAGAGTATTGTAGAATGGTAGTTATTCACTTTATTGTTTATCTCAACAAGAGGATCTGTTCATCACAAAAATTAGCACTTGCGGTCACCAAGTCAAAGGGTCAAACCAAGTCAAAAGGTCCAATGAGGTCAAAGTAGGTCTCAGTGTCGTTTCCTGAGACGAACAAAACTTTCAATGAGGCCGCCCTCTAAAATGGTCCTCTTGATGCTTATTTCCAATATGCCTGCCAACGTCAAATTGTCCATCAGTCAGTGGTGCTTCAGCAGTATCAAACATTTCAGAGAGGTCCATAACTACATAGCCTGTGATAGGATATTGTAGATGGTAGTGTAATTAACTTTTGTTTTGTCTCAACAAGAGGAATCTGTCATCCAAAAAATTAGCACTTGCGGTCACCAAGTCAAACGGTCAAACAGTCCAAAGGTCAAATGAGGTCAAGTAGGTCATCAGATGTAGTTTGCTGAGACGAACAAAACTTTCAATTAGGCCGGCCCTCTTAAATGTTCCATTGTCGAGATACCTTAAGATCGTCAATTTGTTAAGTGCAATAGGTGCTTCAGGCAGTCCAACATTTCAGAGAGGTCCATAACAACGATATCCTGTGATATGAGTATTGTAGAATGGTAATTGTAATTAACTTTTTTTGTTTGTCTCCAACACGAGGATGGTCATTCACAAAAATTAGCACTTGAAGGTCACCAGGTTCAAAGGTCAAACAATGTCAAAAGTTCAAATGAGTCAAAGTAGGTCATCAGATGTTGTATGCATGGACAAACAACTTCATTAGTCCGGCCCTCTAAATGTTCCATTGTCGAGATACAGGAGGATCGCTCTATAATGCCCTTGAATGACCTTGAACCTGGTCCACCAAAAACAATGGGGTTCATGCTCACCATACATGCTACCACATACCCAATTTCAACTTGATAGATACGTGCATTCGTTTGAGATATCGTGCTGACCAAGCTTTTTGACTTTGCCCTCTCATGACCTTGAATGAACTTGAACGGCCACCCAAAACAATAGGGTTCTTCCTCCCTATGTCCAACCCCACCTACCTAATTTGATTTGGTACCCCTGTTTGTGTTCCGTTAGATATCGTGCTGACAAGGTGTGCACACACACAACACCACAGACGCACCACACACACACACACACACACGCAAAAACTTGATTACATAGATTCCTCTTGCCGCTGGCAAGGATCAAAAACGTAATAAATTGCTTCAACAATAATCGGAGTTCATTGCTAAATAAGTTTCAGAGTGCAAAATATCAGTTGAGTTGATTAATTGTCACCTCAATACATGGACTTAAGTTTCTCTATGAGCTACCACTCAAATCTCAATCGAATATCACCCCACATGTCACACATGTGGTCCGACCATCCCGATTGTAATAGTCTCGTCGGTCGGTTGTGAGTTCCTACAAACACAAAAACCGTTTTAAAAAACATTTTTAACATTTTCGCGCTGTTGTTTCGAAAACGTGTTTTGTTGAGTAACACAAAGGTTTGGAGAATGTTTCATCGATATTGAAAAAGGATTTGAACCTTTATATCAGTTTCCCATTTCCATGATATCACCTCTGTTGGTAATCCAAGCCTGCATTGTCCTTCAAGATTTTACGTTTCTAGTTGTGTGTAACTATCCAAGCCACAATTGAACACTCAATTTCACAGCGGGAGAGACTTAGGCTACAACTACAGGGAACAGGGGAAGAGGACCGGGCCATTGGCTACGGATGCAGAGAGTTAGGGTAGAGTATACCCGACGGGCTGGACTCGGAGTCCACGAGTCTCGAATAAGGAAATCCATGGGTCTAGCTCTTACCGCAGGCGGGTCCCTCACAGCAGAACTCCATCGTGTAAGATACTTACACCATGGGCCAGTCACTGTTTTCTTAATCCATCCTGGGAACAAGTCTGCCGCCTACTGCCCCATGATCGTTGACTGATTTTGATGAGTTATTCATCCCCAACTATTCATTGCTACAGGGAGACACCGTTGAGCCCTCTCCCCCCAGCGTGACACTAAGTTGATATAATCATTTAGGAATTCCAGCAAGAAGAACTCGTCATTTTGTGATCGTTATGTTGGGTGAGAAAATGTCACACGTCGAAATGAACGCTTAAATCGGAATCCAGTGGGTCGTGTATACAGGTATGTGTGCCTATATGGACTCGGAATTACAATTCCCTATCCAAATGAATGGTAAATGGCAAAATTGATATTATCATGGGAAGTTAACATGTATACAGACAGTACTTTCAGGCATCAAAATCCAACAAGATAAATCAAAGGACAGCCAATTACACAAGGACGTCTTCAGGTTTTCATATTCTTGATGTTAATAACGTCAGCTGTGGTAAAAATACCCCAAACATTCCTGAAATGAAAATTTGATAAAAAAGGTTGAAAATCATGTATAGTCTAATGACAGAAAAAGAGTTACGTCGATAGTTTTGTCACAAATGAACGTTTCTAGAAAAATAATTAGAATGAGGCTCTTGAAAAATTGTGAACTGTTTTTTGGAATAGCGTGAAGTGGCAACACCTAAAACGTGTTCAGGAATTGAACACTTGTTGAACAATATTTAATGACATTTGAAACGAGTTTAGTACGGAAAACTGCATCGAAGTTTCTGAAATAGACTCTAAGTCCACAGGGGATCTATTTGACCAAAAATTAGTCAGGAAGAAACGATCCTGAACCAAATCTGGGTCGATTAATCCAGATGCATTCTAGAGTGTTACTGTGCCTGATGGCTTACCCTATACTGTTTAAATTGTGTTCGCGTGCTAAAGATTCGGAGGTGGGGGGGATGTAAAACCAAACATGAATAGTCGATGGGATTATTGCCAAAGTAGACCAAAAAAAAAAAAAAAAAAAAATGAAAATTTTCTTCTTGGATCTGATTCGTGTTTTAGCGACAGTTACAGAAGCCACAGTAGGAGCACTGAGCGAAGAGGAAGACGCTGGACCAGCGTCATTTTGTCTGCAAATTTTCCTAACCGTGGATGAATGAAGCAGAATCGGAGTCTGTAGAAGAGAGGTGAGTCTGATCACTGTCCATCGATCCAAGTCCATCGAAACCGTACATGGCGATTGGGAAGTTACGGCCACATATATAGTAGCATACCATGACGTATCGGGCTCAAGTAAGGGGTCACCCAAATGCAAGTGTGTTGCTGGTTGTTGAAAAATTACACCTTTGGCAGTGGAAATTAAAAGAGGAGGGACAGGTGGTCACGCCCAATGCTTCAGTTCAATTGCAGCAGATCATAATACTGACTTGTAGCAGGTGAAAAAAGGCCTCCCCGCATTGTGAAGGTGGCGCTAGTTACGCAGAATAGATACAATAAATTATGGAAGGAATGGGCTAGAGCAGAGTAGTAGATAAACCACACCTGAACTTCCCTGGGTACCCCCGTTCATTTATACTTGCGCGGATTACATCCAAATACAAACAAAGAATACCACATTTTACCAAAATCTTTCTGAATGTCTATGAAATTTAGGAACGATCATACCGTACACACGTCGCATATGCGTACGCGTATAAATATTGTATGAAACACCACGCGCGCAACTCGAGTGATGCAAATATGTATCAAGAAGAGATGACCATACCAAAGAATCAGTAGTCAGGTTAGTAGTAAGGTCTCTGACCATACGCACAACGAATGTCATAACTGGCACCAGTGGCGTACCCACGAGGAGGGGGGTCAGAACCACATGACCCAAGTGACAATAAATGTTAAAAAAAAGTTTTTTGAAGTTCAGTGGGTTCGCAGTGTTATTTAGTAAATTATGCAGCAGCTGTGTTTAGGCGGCCCATAAAATTGTTACTTAGCACCAAAGGGAGTGAGGCCATTATGGAGGGCGCTTCTCTGTCTCTTGTGTTCCGACTCAGAACCCCCCCCCCCCCCCCCTCACAAACAGTTCTTCGGTATGAAGCATGCCGGCACCAGCACTCTCGATTTCAGATAGGAAGTAATGCCTGATAGTGGCTAGGTTGAATCTCGTACATCCGAATTGATCAGTGATCAACGCCGTATCCACGAATCTTGTATGCAAGGTTTATTGTCTTCAAAACTGGTAATTAAGGTCCATAAATTGCGACTTTTTCCAACGCAAGGTTAGTCACCGCGTCTCCCAATCGTTTTTGAGCAGTATGTTCTTGTTCTCTTGGAGCCAACATCACTGCAGGAGTCTTGCTGAGTGACCGACAATCTCAATCCTTCCATGTGCTTAAGATGACGGGCCTAATTCATAGGTCATGCCAGTCGACTGAGCTGCATAAAACCAATCACACTCCAGTATGATTATCGAGTGTGGATAGTTTACTTATTTCGAGTACATATCGTTGTACACTTCTATTTTCAGAGACAAGGGTGCAA